>PIJE02003047.1:27500-40852 GCA_002895965.2 Coryphaenoides rupestris | reverse complement strand
CTTTATTTCAGCATCTAATTACTTGGCTAAGAATATTACAAGGTTAACGTTGTGTTGCCAAAGTGGTATCGGTGCGGTTGTATCGGAGTAGTTTAACGAGTACGAGTACATGAGCACAGTATCGGACCGATACCGAATACTGGTATCGGTATCGGTGCATCCCTACACAAAAGCTTCACATAACTAACAAAACATTAACGGTGAACTCAACCAAAAACCAGAGCCCTGCCACAGCTCTCCAACAGAATCTGAGAATCTCCTCAACTGAAGACAAAGGGGACAATTCCTTCGGGTGGGACTGGTTGATTGCTGATATGGATCAGGTGGTGATGATTGACAGGAACCAAGTTACGCACATCTGGGATTAGGAGAGCAGCACAGTGACAACAGAAGGGGGAGACAGAAACAACACAACACCAAAACAGAACCAAAAGAAAATACAAACATCATAAGTAATAAACACTACTCCACATTTTCTCCCATTTTTGTTGTTGCTCTCACCCTGTGGGCTTAATATACTGTATATCTATATATATATACAGTATATATACAGTATATCTCATATATCTATACAAAATAAAACACCCTGAGTGTGAGCAATACAATCACTAGAGCTCAGTGATCAGAGGTCCATTATGAGGTCCAACCGACCCAGAGGGCAGATTATGACCACAGTATTACTTGTGCAGGTGGCCGCAAAGCCTGTGAATGGCGTCTATGATGTTAACTCTTATTAAGCCACCGGGTGAGAGTGTGATTAGCCATTGCAAGCCATTTCACAATTGCCATGTGACTACCATTTAGTGACATCACAAGTGGGAATGTCCACCGAGATGTATGCTGACTAGATCAGTTTACCTGTCGGTACAGTCCACTGGGTAGGCTGGTAGAATGATCTCTAAATCATACATCTAGGTGGCCAATCACACTCACACCTGGTGGCATAAAATATCCCCTTTAGATGGAATACATCCAATGACCCCACACACACACACTCACATGAGGCAGGCCGGGGAGAATGCCTGAGAAAAGGGAGGAGGAATCATTGTGTGGTTTGTTTTGGGATGACCCCACAGAAATCAGCCACGACGAAGTGTTGAGGACAAAACAACATATCACAGACAGAACCCTAGCAGGCTGAATCAAGATCAATCCTCTAGCTTTTATTTTCTTCTCACATTTCTCCTGCACATAAGACCACACCCCCCCACGGACACACACACCCTGGACACACACACACCCCCACGGACACACACACCTACGTGGACACACACACACACACACACACTTCCCCACGGACACACACGCACACGCACACGCACACACACACACTTGCCCAATCAGGGTTTGAAACCCATCCCCTCTGGCCTCTTGCCCCTAAATGTAATTACCGTATGTGTATATGCTCTATAATGCATTATTATTAATATTAATGTTAATATTCATATTAATATTATTACTCCACATTTTGTGTGTCATTGTGAAACCCGCAAGTTGTTTATTTATACGTATGAGTTTGATGCTTCCTTCGTTAAGCACTGAAAAGTTGCCTACCTAGTCTGAAAATACCTTCAATAGTAATATATAGACCTATTATATATATTTATATATAATGTCTTATTGCGTAAATTGGCGACATTAAAATAAAAACCCTTAGACCATGCACATAACTACAATGTTTATTTTTTCTTTTCTTTTCCAGATGCACATAGTACTATTGTTGCCTAATACTTATCATTACTTAACAATTTAATAAACACATTGGCTGTGAATGTGACACGCGCACACACACACACACACACACACATACATACATACATACATACATACATACATACATACATACATACATACATACACAGACACTTCAATTAGACTACTCCGTGTCTAACATCATGAAGAAAAAAGCTAGGAAGTAGCAAGTCTAACGACTTAATAAAACTGTAGAAACACGTAAATGTTAAAACCTTTCATAAGAAATTGAGCCTATATATCTCTATGTTCCTGACGAGACTGGCGACATGAAAACAAAAACATAATTACTCAAGTGTTTTGCTTCACGATTAACTATTATGACATTTACATTTTACACCTGATAAAATCGGCTTATTAATTTTCAATCAATGTGAATGACAGGAGCGCAGCAAGCGACGGCACGCGCACACACCCAACCGCCACATGATGACGTTGTTACAGTCTGAGCCTGTATGTGTGTGTGTGTGTGTGTGATGTAGGAGTGTGTGTGACGTCAGAGAGATGCGCCACGGGTGTGTGCGCGGAATACACGTGTATACAGGCAGCCACAGTGACAGTAGGTTCCGAGACTGTCATAGTTCTATGTTATTTTCCTCTATGAGAGAGGAGGCACAAAGCACCAAGAGAGGCTGTGTATCATTTCTGTAGTGCTGAAAATAAAGTGCTGTTCTTCAACGCAGACGAGGTCCCGTTTTCATGTGTTGTTGCCATAACGAGCTAAACCTAGCTCCAGAAGCTAACGGTCTTCGGAGGTCCTCTTAATACGGTTCGGGAACCTGCCAGCTAGGGTTTGGTAACAACGTCATTCATCCCCCTCCCTCACGGTGTGTGTGTAAAAAGCTGTTGGATTTCTAACTTGTCCATTTGGATTCCACACCTTGAAGAGGTAAGTCGTGAGGTAGAGTCAAGCGTGTCTTCATTGACAATTAATTTGTTATTGCGGCAACTAATATAGTAATTGGACACTAATGCGACATTTAAATCTTCATTGAATCAAAGAAATTGTCGAATAGTCGGAATAAATAGTCGCTAAAACTCTAAAGAAAACGAGTAACGTGCAAATTGTTCTTCTTTAACGCTCGTGCCTTTAACGGTCGCGCCTGTCCCTGTGCCGTCCCTGTGTAGAAAACAGCATGGGGTAAATTACTAATCGTTTTGAATTGTGGTTTGTACAAAGACAGGTTTTCCTAAACAAGGTTGTACAAATACATGTTTTACTAATATGCTTTTCACACTACACTTAACCCCGGGTTAAGGATGCATTTAACCCCGCATTTAACCCCGGGCTAAGCAGTGTTTCACACTTGCATTTTTGACCCTGGGTTAACAAACCCTGCTACGAAGCAGGGTTAGCACCGATTTTGTGGTGCTATCCCCGAAATGCGGTGCCAAGAACAATAGTGTGAAACATTGTGGGGTTAGAACGCAACAGCGATATCAACGACTATCCATCCAACCACAGACCGCAACCTCACCTCATTTAAATATTAATGTGCTAATCACACCCGCATCTGTGAAGGCTATCTTGACCATCTGAGCCGGTGGAAAGTAAACTGTCCGAAGATACTAGCCAGCTAGCAAATAGCGAAAAATCGAAAGCGAAAATGTCCAAAGATGGTAAACGAACAAACTGGAGTAATGACGAGACAAAGTTATTTCTACAACTATGGTCAGAACAGTCAGTACAGGATAAGCTGGATGGTACTGTGAGGAACAGTATTTCGTGAACTGGCAGTTAAGTTAACAGAGGCAGGATACCACCGCACACCTGGCCAACTAAAAATCAAGAAAGATTATAAGGCTGCCATTTTGACAGTTAAGCCGGCTAAAGCGTAAACAAAGGTTGCGTGCTGGGCCGGTCCAATCATTTTCGATAACCCAGTAAATATTCAAATGAGAACGTTAACCCGGGGTGCAATCCTGAACACTAATACCCGGGGTCAATTGTTAACCCAGGGTTAAAGAAAACTAGTGTGAAACGTGAGATAAATTAACCCAGGGCTATTATAACCCTGGGTTAAAGTTAACCCTGGGTTAACATATTGAAGTGTGAAAAGCGCTGACAGACATTAGATTTAGATTTCGAGTACTTAATTACACTGAATCTTCTTCTGTCACAAACGCTCTTCTCAATAATAATCCAAATTATAATAATAATAATAATAATAATATGATGATGATGAGTAATGTTATTAATAAACCGAAGGAGAAAAACAGACAAAGCATTAGTACAAAACAAATACAGTAAGGAATACAATGAAATGATGACAGAATATGTACATATACGCAACATTGTTCATAAAACACATACATAGCAACTCAAAATAATGTATTATTATAATAATTATAATATTTAAAATGATTTTAATTTACATGGATATATATTCTTTTTTAAATAAACGGTATCATGCATTTACATGCTAAATATGTAATGTATAAAGTATATATTTACATAGATACTGTCTTTGATTTGTCTAATCTAAGTGCACATATACTCTCTGGTGAAGACTACCCCATTACAAAGAATAATTTGTATTAGTTTTATTACAGAATTACAGAGAAGAGAGAATCGGACAACAATGAACAGAACAAACAATTTGCGGGCCTCCCTGGCAATTAGTCCACCAACTGGGGCCAAGCCACTGCACCAGTTCCTGCATCGCAATGGAAGGGTTAGGTTTCAAGAGGTGGCCAAGGAGAGTGAACAGCAGTCACTGGAGCAGAACCCTCGTCGCCATTGCTGGGATACGTTTCAAGAGGATGGTGTAGACATGGAGAGTGAACAGCAGCCACTGGAGCAAAACCCTCGCCCTCGCAGGGTTAGGTTTCAAGAGGTTGATGTGGCTGAGGGGAGTGAACAAGCTTCAAGCCTACCACGTCTTTGGTAGGCAGTGGATAAACACCACCACTGACCATACCAGGTGAGTGAATATTTATATTTTATAGACAACACGGTTTTTTTTGTCATGTCTTTTAGGAATACATCTTATTCCTTCAACATTGCATGATTGCACTCCATTTGTCTCTTTGTTCCCTTCTCTGATTAAAATGACATAGGCCTATATGGTCTGGATACTAATATTAGTGTTTTTGATTTAACAGGAGGGACTATAAGGTCTCACATAGTTATCATCCGGTTGTAGACCTCACAAAATACAATCATTCTCAATTTAGAGTCTCCAAACAAATACAACTCCAGTGATTTTGTCATATCAAAGGCTCACCATTTAGGACTATCAGTATTGATCTCATGATGACACAATTTCAATTAATAATTAATAAGTTAATAAGTAAGTAATGTGTAGCAGTGTGTATTACACTGGTGATAAACAAGAGTAAACCGATCATTGTAGGGATAACAGATTGATTCGTTTAGGCTTACAGGCTCTGCTCCACACACATCTCTGTGTGACATGACCACGTGTAATTGAGGACTCTGAGGTCAAAGTTGAAATACACAGATAGGCTCACTTTCTGGGGCTAATGTACAGTTTCATTGTCTTTTAATGAACATTATCCCCCCCCCTCTCTACAATCTGCTTTCCATGTGTTCTGTTTTTATGTCCATGTAGGGTTGCCGCGTGGGGGCCCTCCACAGGGAAGAGGACATCAGCGATGGTTGAGGCGTTGGATGGAACCCAGTAACATCCAAAGGCCGAAGCCTACACCTGAACCTTCACCCCCCACCCCCACCACCACCACCCACAGGAGGATAGGATGCCCCAGAGAGTCTGGTCCCTCCAAAGGTTTCTTCCTTCTTTCAGAGGGAGTTTTTCCTTGCCACAGTCGCCCCAGCTGTCCCTCGCACCAGATCACTTTGTTGGGCCCCAAACTGATCTGGTGCTATGGTCAGGCACTCTGCTTGCTCTCTAGGGTCAAAGGGTAAACATTACCCTTTTAAAAACCTTTGTTGTATTCATTCCTTGCTTGGCTTGTACCCTTAATCTGTGAATGAAGGAATTAACTAATGCAAATTAGGTTTCCATTTTGATAGTTGATGTTTTTACATGTGCTATATGACGTTTCCATGTCAGTTTGTCATCGATTATCACACCCAAACATTTAAATTCAGATGCTCTTTCAATATAAACTCCATCTATAGACAGAGAAAATTTTTCATAATTTTTTTTATTGACAAAAACCATGAACATAGATTTGTTCAAATTTAAGGATAAGATATTTTCCTGAAACCATCTTTTAAGTTTGACCATTTCATTTACTATGCTTTCTACTAAAAGCTTTTAATTTGTCTCCTGAACTAAAGAATTTTGTGTCATTTGCAAACACAAACTGACGTTTCACATGTCGTTAATATACAAAATAAAAAGTTCGCAAAACTGAGCCTTGTGGGACTCCACATTCAATCTTCATACACTCAGATGTATTACCAGCATACTTATTGATGTATTACCAGCCTGCTGTACGTATATTATTGTCTGTTGTCTAAATGGCTGCTTAACCGGTTTTAAACTACTCCTCTCACACCATATGTATATAGTTATGATCTATGGTGTCAAATGCTTTTTTAAATCAATAAATACCCCTATTATGTATTTATTACTTTCTCTTGCTGTTGCAATTTCTTTTGTTATTTTCATTAATGCTAGAGCTGCAGTTTGATTTGTATGAAATTCATACTGACTCTCACTCAACAATTTATTCTTTTCCATGAAAGTATCAAGCACTTTGGAAAATTCTGAAAGCAAGGACACTGGTCTGTAGATAGTAAATCAGTTTTTATCTCCCATTTTATAAAGTGGAATAGCCTTTGCTATTTTAATTCTGTCTGGAAAATACCTGTATGAAAAGAAAGATTAAAAATATAGCTCAGAGGTTTAGCTATGCAGTCAATAGTCTTCCACTATAAGCGTGTCGCTCCCGGTGTTGGTGACCGTGTCTCCGGGCTCGCGGTGTTGGTGACCGTGTCTCCGGGCTCGCGGTGTTGGTGACCGTGGCTCCGGGCTCCCGGTGTTGGTGGGCGTCGCTCCGGGCTCGCGGTGTTGGTGACCGTGGCTCCGGGCTCCCGGTGTTGGTGACCGTGGCTCCGGGCTCCGTATCCCGCATGGATCACGATCGCCTCCAGCCAGCCGATCACCTCCCCGCCTACCTGCCTGCCGGTTCCTGCATCCCCCTCCCGCTGGCTTCACTCCCGTTTCCTCACGTGTGTATTTGTAATTAAAACCAGTGCTTGAAGTGGAAAAAATTAACTGCCAGTACTCCCCTTATTCACGTGTTGGAAAGTGTATCGGCCGGTACCGGGAGCTTCTGAGAAGTGCCGGTACTCCGCAGAGTAAAATGTAGAACTTCCGGTACTGCGTACCGGTGAGTACCGGCCCACTTCAAGCACTGATTAAAACACTCCATATTGCATAACTCTGAGTCTGGGTCTTGCGTTTGGGTCCGCCACCGGACACACCCAGGGCCGGTGCATGCGCTGGGCAAACTGGGCAATTGCCCAGGGCGCCAAGCCACTAGGGGCGCCAAAGAGCGCCGCGCAACCGCTGAAAAAAATATATTGCGCTCTCTCTCTATCTCAAACGTTGGTGTGTGCTACTGCTAGTATACTGTGTGTTCATAAGCTAGCTAACACAGAAAACAAAACCACCAAAAATGAAACTATCGTCGAAAAGATTGAAAAGATACAAGAGCCAAATAATATGAAATAATAATATGAAAATATGGGAGTTGTTTAACAATTAACCAGCAACGCTCTGAAAAGACGCGTCACAGCTGACAGTGGTCATTATAACGGTTTTATTTTTAAATGGGAAAAAAAGCTATGTGTGTAATTTCGCTAAATAATACGGTGTTAATTTAAGGCAGGTCTTTAGAATCACAAGGATACTTAAACGTTGTATTTCCATGACGAAAAATGTGTTTTCAGAGTGATATGCATGACAGCGTCTGCCACCGACTTTCAACCAGTGCGCAGCGTGCGCCTATGAGCCGTACAGCGCATGTACCTGTTCATTCCAGAGCCTGTAACCTGCTTATTTGCCATCGTTGTGTGTGGTCGGTAACGTTGTTATAACCTACATTTAATGTTGGTGTAACAGCGTACTGGTTGTAAATAGCTGACAGTAATATGACGCATTTTATCACATGTGTTTTGTGAAGTCCACATGGGGGGCGCACTTTCGTTATTTTGCCCTGAGCGCCTGATTGCCTCGCGCCGGCACCGCACACACCCCTAACAGTCTCATTATAATTCAATTCAATTCAATTTTATTTGTATAGCCCTGAATCACAAGACAGTCTCAAAGGGCTTTACAGGTCAGATTATTATGTGCCAAAAGTGATTTCTAACATATAATTGTCAACTTATTTTTATAATCATTGCTTTTTAGCACTCTGTTCAAAATGTTTGCATTCATTTTGTATTGATCTTTTCATTATCTTTTTATTATAACTACATTTACTTTTACACACTATTAAGGGTTATTATAAAGGGTTATATGTAGCATTTACCTCTTCTACATGAGCCCCTTTCTACTGTTCTTTTAGGATGTCATTCCTGAGCTTATTTATTGCTTCATCAGTTCTTACCTTTACATATCTACTGCAATTTCCTGGGTCTTTCTCTTTATTTAACATTTATGTAACATCATATATTGTGAATACAGGTTCATGGTTGCTTATGTCATTTATTACCAGTCCACTTTTAACACTGGTCTCCATGACATTTATAAAAATATTGTGAATTAATGTTGCACAATTTGAGGTTATTCTACTGAGCTTGGTGATCAATGGGTATATCAATGGCCCTCTGCTATGTAATGCATCCAGGAAGTCTGATGTTTTATGTTCAGATACATTTAGGAGATCAATATTGAAATCCCCACAGATTATAAGTGTTTTTATTCTGATGTTGGTATTTTTGTGCAACCTCTTGCACAATAATTTCCTTCAGGATGAATAAAGTTCTATCTCACCTTATCTTACTGCTATGGCCGTAAATATTTGGATATATGCATCTTTCGTGTGCATCCTGCATCCTGTGATGCACCTGGACACATCGTCATTGGTGTTTCCTGGGTTCCTCGGGTGTTTCGGACACCCTCCTCCAGGCAACCCAGCCGGGGTTGATCAAGCCCTGCCTTGTATCCAGGTACTCCGGCTTTCCCCTGCTGATCCACAGCCATCTTGAGGCAACTTCCGCTGCCTCAGTAACCAACTTGATGGCCCTTTGCCGGCATCAATGACAATGTGTCCAGGTGCATCACAGGATGATGTACTGTATGTTAAAAGCTTCTGTCTGGGGCAACCAGTGTCGCCTGGGAATAGACAGACTGAAGACCAGAAACAGAGTGGTGACAGCTGGAGAGACAGCAGACAGCCCGGAGAGATGGCAACAGGGCAGTGAGGGTTAGCAGCCTGACCTGCATCTTCTGAGAGGAAGAACTCACAGAAAGTTGCGGATCAACCTGTGGAAAAATACCCCCAGGGATTCCCCGGGGGGTGGCAGAAGAGAATCCCATTTGGACGAACCAAAGGGCACCGACACATGGCAATGGAAACACAACAAGTACGGAATGCATTTGCGACAAGGTGTGTAAGAACCCACGTGGCCTGAAGATCCACCAGGCCAAGATGAAATGCAGATGGTGCAAGTGTCACAGCGCTCAGGGACTACCCCTGGTGAGATACAGGAGGAGCCAGGGATGGATTCACCCCACAGTGCGCAGAATCTCCAGGTGCCCAGCCCCAGAACACCGTTGGGTTATATACAAGGAGAAGGAGTGGCTCCAGCTTGATGAAGATGCAGATGCAATTTTGGAAGTAACGGCCAAGGATGAAGCTCATCGATGCTTCCAGTCAATGAACACTAAGTTTCCAATGAATGAAGCCTTAGCTTGACGCTCCGATGATTCCCTCCATCTTAATCCACATCAATAAATCCACAAGACCGCTCATTGAAGCTTAATGATTTACTTCGATCCAAAAAACAATTAAAGGTGCACCGTTACTAGGAAGCAAGTCATGGTTACATATTTCCAAACTTAATATAAATGAGATTTTACACATTTTAAGTGCAGCAAATAAAACAATTAACTTACCGCATTTATGAACTGTAGAGAAGATCTTTATTAGTCCACACAACACACACAGCAGGACGTGGCGGCCGCCAAACACACACGCATGCAGGGAGGGTGGCCCGTGGAAATGTGTCCTCTGCATTTGACCCATCCTGCTGCCCCTCCCAGGGGCAGCAGGGAGCCATTTGACAGCGCCCGGGGACCAACAGCTCCAGGTTTTATGGCCACATCTTGGTCAGGGATGTGGACAGGAGAGGCGATCTTCACATGTTTTTAATTGGGGTTCTTTCACTCCGTAAGGAGACCCCATAGAGCACGGGGAGAACATGCAAACTCCACACAGAAAGGCCAGGAGATCACCCACCTGGGAGATCACCCACCTGGGCACCCCACAGTCATAGCGCCCCAGGCGGGAATCGATCCCAGGACCTTCTTGCTGTGAGGCAGCAGTGCAAGCACTGTGCCACCGTGCCCCACAACTGTATATATCTACCTGTAAATAGTGTAAATATATTATATATTCCTTCTAAATCAATGAACCAAAATCAAAATGATAACTAGTCAAACATCTAATAAAATGCATTTAGGCTCCAACAACTACCATCATCGTTCGGTTCGGACTGGAGGAGAAGAGTGCAGTGAAACACCCCGACACCATGAAACGCCCCTACACCATCTTCTCTGGAATCATCTTCCTATCCAAATTCGAGAGGCTGGCTCGGTTGACTCTTTCAAAAGTACACAAAAAACACATCTATTTGCTGGATCAGCCTTTAACCTTGTTTCATCCACCTCAAGCACTATAATACAATTATCCTGGTTAGATTCAGTTATACTGGGTATACACACGTTATGCTATGCATTTTGTATATATGTGTTTTCATCTGTATTCAGGTTTGAATGTACAGTAGCCGCATGTATATATTATGTATTGTTGCATTTTCAATATCTTGTTCATACCATTTTATACAGATTTACTTCACTTTATACATTTAGCTAACGTTATTTACCTCTTTTTAAATTTTGTTGATTATTCTTTAATTTCATGCGCAGCCCTTTGAGACATACCTTGTGATGTTGGGTAATAATAAACTTTGACTTGACCATGAACAACAGAGCAAGCAAGATCTTAGAGCTGAAGAGCCTCAGGTGGCAATTCAAGGAGGTGAGGGAGGAGCAGAGAGGACCTCACAGAGCTGTGCAGCATCCTCCACAACAAGCTTGTGACCTTGAGAAGGTCTGAGGGGCATAGGAGAAAGAGGAAGGAGAGGGCCAGGAAGCGAACTGCCTTTCTAAACTTCCGGCGCCGTCCCGGGCGGCTGCCTGCCAGAGTTGCTCTTAGCGATCTTGTACCTTTCTAACTTTTTTCTATCTTTATCTAGATTTCTTGTTATTTAATTAGTAAGATAAGTTATTTGTACAGCCGAACAAGATGGCTCAGCGAGTTCTTTCTTTGTTTTTACTCGCTATTTTTATACTACATTTACTGTGCCTGATGCCATCATGGCGGACGTGGACGCGCCGCAGGGATCCATTGTTTACACCAGAGATCAGCTGCTGAACCTCCGACTGTGTGGTGGGGCCGGCGGGAGACCCGACATCCCCAGGGAGCTGAGGAGGAGATACCGGGAGGAGAAGATGGCTAAGGAAGAGAAGATACCGACCGTATCTCCCGTCCATCATCATGGGAAACGTACGATCTCTGGTGAACAAGATGGACGAGGAGCGAGAGTGTGTTTTTGGGACGGCTCTGTTATGTGCTTCACGGAGACATGACTTCATGACAATGTTCCGGACACTGTGGTGGACTTAGCCGGCTTTCAGCTGGTGCGGGCGGACAGGAGCTGCAATGAAAGCGGTAAGAAGGAAGGAGGGGGAGTCGCTATTTATGTGAACAACAGATGATGCAAACCTGGACACATTACAGTGGAGGAACGTGTGTGCAGCGCGGACATTGAACTGCTGGCAGTGAGTCTCCGTCTATATTACTGCCCAGAGAGTTCACCCAGGCCATTGTTATTGTTGTTTACATTCCTCCCGCGGCTAACGTGTCGCGGGCTGCTGACATCATCAACTCCGTAACTGCGCATCTACAGACACTGCACCCAGCACGTTCATATCAATATCGGGTGATTTTAACCATGTCACTCTGACATCAACCCTGCCCACATTTAAACAGTTTGTGGACTGCAAAACCAGGGAAAACAAAACACTGGACCTGCTGTATGCAATTGTGAAGGAAGCATACAGCTCCATAGCTCTCCCTCCTCTGGGCAGATCAAATCACAACCTGGTCTACCTGAGGCCCCTCTATAAACCTACATTCCAGAGGCAACCAGTGGTCACCAGAACTATACGTAGGACATACTGGGATGTTCTCTGTAATAGACATGGGCAGGACATATATGGATTCACAGGCTGCATAGCAGACTATGTAAATTTCTGCACAGACTGTGTGATCCCGACCAAGAGCACTGCTTCCCCAACAACAAACCCTGGGTGTCTAAGGACATCATGGCATCACTGAACAGCAAGAAGGCGGCCTTCAGGAGTGGAGACAAGGTGGAGATTAAGAAGGTGCAGAGAGAACTGAGGGAAAAGATCACAGAGGGGAAGGAGTGCTACAGAAGAAAGCTTGAGAGGAAGCTCCAACAGAAGAACCTCAGGGAGGTGTGGAGTGGCATGAGAACCATCACTGGCCATGGAGCAAAGACCATCCAGGGGAGGGAGGGAAACCTGGATGAGGCCAATGAGTTAACCTGTTCTTTAACAGGTTTGACGATGTGGCTCCTCTCCACCCTCCCCCCAGCTCCTCTTGTGACCCGCTCTCCTCTCCCCCCTCCCTCTCTTCTCCCCTCTTGCTCCCCCCCCTCTCTCCTCTCCTCCCTCTCCTCTCTCCAGGGCCAATCACCATCACGGCGGAGGAGGATGTGAGAAATGAACTCGGCAGACTACGCCCAGGCAAGGCTGCGGGCTGCACTAGTCGAACCATCACTAGACTCTCTGCAGTTCGCCTACCAGCCCCGCATTGGAGTGGAAGACGTCATCATCTTTCTGCTGCACAGGGCTTATTCTCACCTGGAGGAGGCAGGCAGCATTGTGAGAGTCACATTCTTCGACTTCTCAAGGGCTTTCAACACCATAAAGCCTGCCCTGCTTGGGACTAAGCTACTGGACATGCAGGTGGACACTCCACTAGTGGCCTGGATTATCAACAACCTCACAGGTCGGCCACAGTATGTGAGGCTGCAGAGCAACATGTCGGACACAAGAGTGAGCAACAAGGGAGCACCTCAGGGGACAGTCCTGTCTCCCTTCCTGTTCACACTCTACACCTCAGACTTCTTGGATGACTCTGCCATTGTGGGCTGTATCAGCAAGGGGCAGGAGTCTGAGTGAGGGAGAACCAGCGGTGTAGAGAACTCCTCTACCTCCCTCCCAGGCGAGCTAAACACATTCTTTGCTCGGTTCGACGTCCGACCATGTGCAGCTGGATACTGGACTTCCTGTCGGGCCGCCGCCAGGTGGTGAGGATGGGCAGCACCACCTCAGAGCCACTGA
>PIJE02003047.1:0-22500 GCA_002895965.2 Coryphaenoides rupestris | reverse complement strand
CCCTCCCAGGCGAGCTAAACACATTCTTTGCTCGGTTCGACGTGAACGGCAGCCCGCCGAAGTCAGCGCTGCCTGAGGAGAGCAGCCTGCTGAACATCTCAGAGGCTGACGTGCACAGAGCCTTCAAGCAGGTGGACATCCGGAAGGCGGCAGGCCCAGACCACATCCCGGGGCGCGTCCTCAGAGCATGCGCAGACCAGTTGGCAGGAGTCTTGGCAGACATCTTCAACCTCTCCCTGTCCCAGGCTGTTGTTCCCGAGGTCTTCAAGATGTCCATCATCGTGCCTGTCCCTAAACACCCCAAGGTAACCTGCCTGAATGACTGGAGACCCGTAGCCCTCACCTCGATTGTCAGTAAATGCTTCGAGAGGCTGGTCAAGGACTTCATTTGTTCCATGTTGCCTGCCACGCTGGACCCATGGCAATTCGCGTACTGTCAAGACAGATCCACCGACGACGCGGCACTTCACACCACTCTCTCTCACCTGGAGGGGAAGAACTGTTGTGTGCGAATGCTGTTTGTGGACTTAAGCTCAGCGTTCAACACGATAGTTCCTGCCAAGCTCGACACCAAGCTCAGGAGTCTAGGCCTGCACCCGACCATGTGCAGCTGGATACTGGACTTCCTGTCGGGCCGCCGCCAGGTGGTGAGGATGGGCAGCACCACCTCAGAGCCACTGACCCTCAACACGGGAGCCCCTCAGGGATGCGTGTTGAGCCCTCTCCTCTACTCCCTGTACACCCACGACTGCATGGCTATGCACAGCTCCAACGTCATCATCAAGTTTGCTGACTACATGACAGTGTTGGGTCTGATCGCCGACGACGACGAGACAGCCTACAGGGAGGAGGTTGGATCACTGGCACAGTGGTGCCAGGAGAACAACCTCGCCCTCAACGTCAAGAAGACCAAGGAGCTGATCGTGGACTACAGGAAGCGGAGAGGAGAACACGCCCCCATCTCCATCGACGGGGTTGCAGTAGAGAGGGTCAGCAGCTCAATTTCCTCGGCGTGCACATCTTCGAGGACCTCACATGGTCCACACACACCACACATGTGGTGAAAAAGGCCCAACAACGCCTGTATTTCCTCAGGCGAATGTGCCCCCGCATCCTCAGAACATTCTACTCCAGTACCATCGAGATTGTTCTCACTGGATGCATCACCGTCTGGTACGGGAACTGCACCGCACTCGAGCGTAGAACACTACAGAGGGTGGTGCGGACGGCCCAGTACATCGTTGGAGGTGAGCTTCCCTCCCTCCTGGATATATACACCAGGCGGTGCGTGGCCAAGGCCAAACGGATTATTAAAGACAATAACAACCCCAGCCACGAACTGTACACACTTCTACTGTCAGGCAGGCGATATCGCAGTATCAAGTGCCGCACAAGCAGACTCAGAGACAGCTTCCACAGTCAGGCCATCAGGCTGCTGAACAAGTGCTAGTGCTAAGTGTTACTGCTAGTGCTAGTGATACTGCTAGTGCTAGGTCTGGTGTGCTAGTGCTAAGTGTTGCTGCTAGTGATACTGCTTAGTGCTAGTCCTGGTGCTAAGTGCTAGTGTTACTGCTGGTGCAAGTGCTGGTAGTAGTGTTGGTGCCGGTGCTACTGCTAGTGCTAGTGCTAGTGTTACTGTTACTGCTAGTGCTAGTGCTAGTGTCACTGCTAGTGCTAGTGCTGGTGTCACTGCTAGTGCTAGTGCTAGTGTCACTGCTAGTGCTAGTGCTGGTGTCACTGCTGGTGCTAGTGCTAGTGTTGCTGCTAGTGGTAGTGTTACTCCTAGGGCTAGTCCGGTTGCTAATAGCTGGTGCTAGTGTTGTTCTAGTGTGTTCTAGTATGACTGTCTGAGGAAGTATTCTGTGACATTCTGTGAATGTCAAAATATAACAATGTATATTTTATTACATTGATTTATATTTGTATTGCTCCCCCTATATTATTACTACAAAATATTTTTTGTATACTTTATTTTATTTTATACAGTTTTCTTTTGTTTAGATTTTTTGTAACTTGTAAATATAGTTTTCTATTCTATTTCTATTTCTATTAGCATTCTTTTATAACTGCGGTCGGCTGTCGGGCGTTTTGCACATAAGAATTTCATTCACTGCTTATACTTGTGTAAACTGTGAAGTGACAATAAAATACTTGAAACTTGAGTACAGGAGTGTGGTGGACAGTTTCGTGGAGTGGTGTGGACCAAATCACCTGCAATTCAACATCTCTAAGACTAAGGAGTTGGTGGTGGGAGCAACCGACTCACCCGAAACCAGTCAGCATCAGGGGGACCGAGGTGGACATTGTCGAGGAATATAAGTACCTGGGTGTCCACATAGACAATAAACGGACTGGACTAAAAACACAGAGGCCCTGTATATGAAAGGTCAGTGTCGCCTGTATTTCCTACGGAGACTCATCTTTCAACGTCTGCAAAACCATGCTGCAGATGTTCTATGCACTGGGGCAGCAGGGTGAAGGCAGCCGACGCACAGACTCAATAAGCTCATCAGGAAAGCGGGTTCTGTCCTGGGAGTGGAATTGCAGTCTTTGGTGGAGGTCTCGGAGAGGAGGATGCTGGGTAAACTACTCAGTTTAATGTCATGTGCAATACCTCTTCTACATTACCTTTCAACATTATGTGCAATATTCTTAACATTCTTTCTGTCATGTGCAATACGTCCCCTAACCATTATTATTATCACAGCTGTATTACACTTCAATTATGCCAAATTGTTTTCGCCGTCTGAATACTTTATCTTGTCTATATATTTTATAATTTTGACTGTACATTTGTAAATCTATTCGTTTATTGTTATTATTCTGTTGATTTCTCTATTGTTTTATTGTCCTGTATTGCTATGCAACCTGGCACAAGAATGTCCTTTGGGATTAATAAAGTTCTTATCTTATCTCTTATCTTATCTTTCTAGCCAACCCATTTGGGTTTACAAAACAGCTGCTAGGGCAGAAGCACAGCGGCCAGCTCACCTGCTCCAAAGCTGAGGTTTACCGCCACCTCAGAGACACCATCAGTGATGAATCCAGGGAGCAAGATCTGGACCACTGCAAGTACTTGATAAACCCTCGGCACCAACTCTTGAATTTGAATAGAAAGAGCCCAGCTGGAAGGAGGTACAGGAGGTGGTCAAGAAGGAGAGCTCAGCCCTAGGGCCGAGTGGGGTACCTTACAAGGTATATAAGAACTGCCCAAGTTTACTCCACAGGCTCTGGAGGATTCTAAAGGTGATCTGGAGGAGGGGCAATGTGGATTCCAAAGGAGGAAGAGTCAAAGAACATCAGTTCAGAACCATCCCGCTGCTCAGTGTTGAGGGAAAGGTATTCTTCAGCATCTTTGCCAGCGGTCTGACAGACTATCGCTTAAGGAACCCCTACATTGATACCTCGGTCCAGAAGGAGGGATCCAAAGGTATCGTTGTGTCTGGAGCACACAGGTGTGGTCACCCAGCTGATCAGAGAAGCCCAGGAGAATAAAGGACTGGTGGTACTGTGGCTGTGGCTCCATACCCCACAAGGTGGTTGAAGAGGCACTGAACTGGCATCATATCCCAGGCAAGTTCAGGGACGTCATCCTGGACAACAACATCAGAATGGCATAAGCTTGAGAAGGGAATCATCACTGGATGTACCATTTCGATGATCCTGCGCTTGCCATGAATATGCTGGTCTTTGAAGTCTGCTGAGGTTCAGTGCAGAGTGCCCCTCACTAAGTTTGGTGTGAGGGGCCAAACTTGTGACAACATTTGACCTGACTGTGACAACAACATCTGTCCCAGGGAGCAGGTGGATCCTGAAGCAAAGAAAGACCACCGACATGTTCTGCTTAACACTTGGCAGTATCCAGATACCATCCATCACTGAGAAACCAGTGAAGAGCCTGGGAAAGGTGTTTGACTGCAGCCTGAGAGACACCAACCAGGAGCTGGAAGCCTGGCTATGGGTGTTGGACAAGTCAGGACTGCCAGGCAAGTTCAAGGCCTCGATATACCAACACAGCATTCTCCCTAGGATCCTCTGGCCCCTCTTGGTCTACAAGGTCCCAATCTCCACATTCAAGGGCTTTGAGCGGAGGGTTAGCAGGTTCCTATGGAAATGGCTGAGACTACCTCTGAGCCTGAGCAGCATCACCTTATATGGGCAAAACAACAATCTGAAGCTCCCCATCAGCAGCCTGAATGAAGAGCTCATGGTGACCCGTACTAGGGAGGTGCTGCAATACTTGTGTCCTGCCATCCAAAAGTCTCTCAGGCTGGGATCGAGGTCAGGACTGTTTGGAAGTGGAGGGCAGCGGAAGCTGTCGATGTTGTAGAGTCACAGCTAAGGCACATGGTGCTGGTGGGCACAGTGACTGTTGGGAGGGCTGCACTGCACCTCACAATGAAAAGGCAAGAGGAAAGATAAGAGGGTGCTG
Organism: Coryphaenoides rupestris; assembly: GCA_002895965.2. Classification (NCBI taxonomy): domain Eukaryota; kingdom Metazoa; phylum Chordata; class Actinopteri; order Gadiformes; family Macrouridae; genus Coryphaenoides; species Coryphaenoides rupestris. The sequence continues at coordinate 18,068 of PIJE02003047.1, read as the reverse complement.
GTCCAGGACGAGGTGTGGGCTAGGGCTTGCACAGAAAAGTCGACTTATCGATGCGTCGACGTCACGACCACAAGTCGACGGCTACTATGAGACGTCGACGCGTCGTCGTTTTTTTTTACACTTTAATATTTTTGGCGGGACTTGGCGCAAATGCGGTGGCCGGTGGGGGAAAAATTAAGCGATATCACATTGACACACACAAGACTACAACAATTATGGCGGCTGCAGAAAAGACAGCAGTTGCCGGAGGAGCAAAGACAGATTTTTTTTTTTTTTATTGTATTGTTTTTATTGTATGTATTCGCTGACACCCAATTTGAATGTTGCAAGATATATTTTCGTGACATAATATAATGGGCATGTTACTGTTTTCTGTAGACAGGCCTGAATCTGCACTAAACTGTAAGTGATTCATGTACACAGATCTTGTCAATACAAGTTGCGATTTTTTTGGACAGCCCATTCTGTCTGTGTTTTTTGTGTGCGTGTGTATGTGATGACGTCATCAACGACGCGTCAACGTTAGGTCGACTTTATTGATCGAAAAGTCGACTTGAAAAAATCTGAAGTTGTGCAACCCCTAGTGTGGGCATCACTTGAGAAACATCGAGAGAGCAGGATGGTTGGAATGCAGCAACAGGGAGCCTGGAGTCTTGTGGACTGAGCTTTGGAAATCTGAGCCCCATCTAATTCAATTCTTAATCCAGGCTGTCTACAACATTCTACCAAGCCAGTCCAACTCGTTCTGCTGGGGGAAGGTGGAGTCACCAGTCTGCCCTCTGTGCCTGAAGAGAGGGACCCTGGAGCACATCCTCAGCAGCTGTTAGAGAGCCTTGGGCAAGGGGCGCTATCGTTCGTGCCATGACCAAGTCATGAAGGCTGTATTGGGATCAGCTACTGCAAGCGTCTCCGCCCAGTGAAGAAGTCATCGCTTGGGCTGGGGAGAAGCCAACACCAGCTGCCAGGGTCACTTCCTCCGGCCTACTATCAACGGAACAAGACTGGGAGCTGAAAGTTGACCTGGGGAAGCAACTGAAGTTCCCAGAAACTGCTGCTGAATGTCAAGTCAAGTCAAATAAATTGTATTTGTATAGCCCTTAATCACAGTTACAGTCTCAAAGGGCTTTACAGGTCAAGTGATTATGGGCCAAGTGATTATGATTATGACACCCCCTAGCCCTAGCCCCCTTAAGGGTAAGAAATGACTCGCTTAAGGAAGAAATCTCGAGAAGAAACGCAGAGTGGGGGATCCCTCCTTCCAGGGATGGTTCGGAGTGCAATAGGTGTCATACAGGCAAAAAAGGGGTAACAAAGCAAAACAATTATAAGCAATAAAGTACAAATGGTAAATGGAATAGTAATATTGGGATCGGGTGCTGGCTGGGGAGCAAGCTGGTAGCCGTCAGGTGGGGTGGCCAGGTATCCAGTCATGATCAAAGCAACACCCTAAAAATTGAAGACATGATGGTTAGATGGAGCATAGTGAACAGCGAACATACAAGCAACCTCTACCCTAATACCCATCGGCAGCCAGGGTAGGGTAGTGCTGACAGTGTTGATTTAGCTGTAATTAAAGCCGAGGGGCATTCCTAGCAGCCAAAAGCAAGGTGGGTTTTAAATCTAGCCTTAAATATATCAGCAGTCAGCTTCCTGATTGCAGGTGACACTGTTCCACAGATAGGGGGCTAAATAAACGAATGCCCTGTTTCCTGCTGATTTGATATATATATATAGACACACACATATATATGTGAGAGCTAGGCAGATTATGACCAGAGTATTACTTGTGCAGGTGGCCGCAAAGCCTGTGAATGGCATCTATGATGTTAACTCTTATTATTCTTGATTGTGCTGTAGTGGCCACGTCGGTATAGACTTTGTTTAAAAATAAAAAAAAACATTTACATAACTGAAAAGTAATACTTTCTTGAATGGAATACATCCAATGACCTCACACATACACACACACTTACATGCACTCACACACTCACACGAGGCAGGCCGGGGAGAATGCCTGAAAAAAGGGAGAAGGAATCATTGTGCAGTTTGTGTTGCGATGACCCCACAGAAATCAGCCACGACAAAGTGCTTTGTACCGCAGGTCATTGAGGCCAAGTCAGCAAAAATACAAATGCAGACTCTCTCATGTGCACATTGAGATAAAGAAAAATCAAATCAAATCACAAGATTGTTGAGGAGGACAAAACAACATGTCAGACAGAATCCCACCAGGCAGAATCCATCAAAATTGCTGTAGCAAATCCTTTTTGCCACAATGCCACTTCTGTGGCTTTGTTAGGGTTCTTTCCTAATATAAGGAGAGGACGGAGTCATCTGACGAGTAATCCAATAATTTTTAACAATCAACAGAAGTCGCTCATGCACGTTTTAGGAAAAAGATACATTTTAATGAACAATAATGCTGTTCGATTTAATCCGTGAAGAGGGGTCGGCGTCGAAGACGTGGCAGAGTTCTCCCGTGCTGTTTGTACCCAGGCTCTTACTGTGGCGAGAGTACACAGGTGTCAATAAATAGTGTAACCGGTGTCAGTCAAACTTCTCTTTTGTCTCCGACCGTGTATTCTGTCATTAATACAAAAAAAACATAAAACATCAGGAATACAATCGTCCACATCAGCTCCTCTTTCCAGACACATGTTCCAGGAAAGAGCGACAATAACATGAATTTAATAATTGTCCATCCAAGTTCAAGTTCAAGTTCAAGTATTTTTATTGTAACTTCACAATTTACACGTGAGTATAAACAGTGAGTTAAAAACTTTTTGTGCAAAACGCCCGACAGCCGACAGTAATTATAAAGAATACAAAATAGAGTAAAACTACAAAATAGAAAATAGAACTATAAATAGAATTCTATATAAAATACGTAATGAAATCTAAAATGAAATGGAATATACAGTAAAATATCCATACACATATAAATCGATGTACTAAAATATACATTGTTATATGCTGTATGCTGACATTCACAGAATGTCACGGGATACCTTCCCAGACAGTCGACACAACACTAGCACCAGCAGTTGGCACCAGGACTAGCACTAACACCAGCACCAGCACTAGCAGTAACACTAGCACCAGGACCAGCACTAGCAGTAACACCAGCACAGCACTAGCACCAACACTTAGCACTAGCATTTAGACATTGATGCCGAACTTGTTCAGCAGCCTGATGGCCTGACTGTGGAAGCTGTCTCTGAATCTGCTCGTGTGGCATTTGATACTGCGGTATCGCCTGCCTGACGGTAGGAGTGTGTACAGTTCGTGGCTGGGGTGGTTATTGTCTTTAATAATCCGTTTGGCCTTGGCCACGCACCGCCTGGTGTATATATCCAGGAGGGAGGGAAGCTCACCTCCAACGATGTACTGGGCCGTCCGCACCACCCTCTGTAGTGTTTTACGCTCCAGTGCGGTGCAGTTCCCGTACCAGACGGTGATGCATCCTGTGAGAACACTCTCGATGGTACAGGAGTAGAATGTTCTGAGGATGCGGGGGCACATGTTGAATTTCCTCAGTCGCCTGAGGAAATACAGGCGTTGTTGGGCCTTTTTCACCACGTGTGTGGTGTGCGTGGTCCATGTGAGGTCCTCGGAGATGTGCACGCCGAGGAACTTGAAGCTGCTGACCCTCTCTACTGCAGCACCGTCGATGGAGATGGGGGCGTGCTCTCCTCTCCGCTTCCTGTAGTCCACGATCAGCTCCTTGGTCTTTTTGACGTTGAGGGCGAGGTTGTTTTCTTGGCACCACTGTGCAAGTGATCCAACCTCCTCCCTGTAGGCTGTCTCGTCGTCGTCGGCGATCAGACCCAACACTGTCGTGTCGTCAGCAAACTTGATGAAGACGTTGGAGCTGTGCATAGCCATGCAGTCGTGGGTGTACAGGGAGTAGAGGAGAGGGCTCAACACGCATCCCTGAGGGGCTCCAGTGTTGAGGGTCAGCGGCTCTGAGGTGGTGCTGCCCATCCTCACCACCTGGCGGCGGCCCGACAGGAAGTCCAGTATCCAGCTGCACATGGTCGGGTGCAGGCCTAGACTCCTGAGCTTGGTGTCGAGCTTGGCAGGAACTATCGTGTTGAACGCTGAGTTGAAGTCCACAAACAGCATTCTCACACAACAGTTCTTCCCCTCCAGGTGAGAGAGGGCAGTGTGAAGTGCCATGGCAATGGCGTCGTCGGTGGATCTGTTTTGACGGTAAGCAAATTGCCATGGGTCCAGCGTGGCAGGCAACATGGAACAAATGAAGTCCTTGACCAGCCTCTCGAAGCATTTGCTGGCAATCGAGGTGAGGGCTACAGGTCTCCAGTCATTCGGGCAGGTTACCTTGGGGTGTTTAGGGACAGGCACGATGATGGACATCTTGAAGACCTCGGGAACAACAGCCTGGGACAGGGACAGGTTGAAGATGTCTGCGAAGACTCCTGCCAGCTGGTCTGCGCATGCTCTGAGGACGCGCCCCGGGATGTGGTCTGGGCCCGCCGCCTTCCGGATGTCCACCCGCTTGAAGGCTCTGCGCACGTCAGCCTCTGAGATGTTCAGCAGGCTGGCCTCCTCAGGCAGCGCTGACTTCGGCGGGCTGCCGTTCACGTCGAACCGGGCGAAGAAGGTGTTTAGCTCGCCAGGGAGGGAGGTAGAGGAGTTCTCTACACCGCTGGTTCTCCCTCTGAAGTCCGTGATTGTCTGTAGCCCCTTCCACACACCCCTCACGTCGTGGCTCTTGAATTTGTCCTCCACCCTGTTCTTATACTCCCGCTTGGCAGAGCCGATGGTCTTGCGGAGGTCGTAGCGGGCTCTCGTATATTCCACCATATTCCCAGAGTCAAAGGCGGCGTTACGCGTGCGGAGTGCGGCGCGAACATCGCCATTAATCCACGGTTTCTGGTTGGGATAAATCCGAACCGACTTAGTAGGAACAACGTCATCTATGCATTTCTTGATGAACCCGGTGACTGAGGACGCGTACTCACTGATGTTATTGTCCGACGCAACCCGGAACATACACCAATCCGCGTCACCGAAGCAATCCTGCAGCATAGACTCCGATTGGTCCGACCAGCATTGGACCTCCTTCACAGCGATTGGTTGCTGCTTCAGTCTCTGCCTGTAGGCGGGGAGTAGTTGGATCGAGCGGTGATCTGATTTGCCGAACGGTGGGCGGAGGAGGGACTTGTAGCCGTCCCGGAAGGGGGTGTAGCAGTGATCCAGGATTCGTTCGCCCCGTGTGTTGCTTGTGATGTGTTGGTAGAACTTCGGGAGAACTTTCTTCAAGTTCGCCTTATTGAAGTCCCCCGCCACGATGAAAGCAGCCTCCGGGTGAGCCGACTCCTGTTCGCTGATAGCCCCATAAAGTTCCTTCAGCGCTATGTCCGTGTTGGCTTGAGGGGGAATGTACACAGCAGTCACGGTTACTGCTGTAAACTCCCGCGGTAGCCAGAATGGTCGGCACATAAGCATCAGGTACTCCAGGTCCGGGGAACAGAAAGACTTGAGGGTCTGCACATGACTCTGGTTGCACCAAGATCTATTTATCATGAGACAGACCCCCCCTCCACGATCTTTACCGGAGAGAGCCTTTGTTCTGTCCGCGCGGTGGACGGAAAATCCTGTCGGCTCGATGGCTGAGTCGGCAACCCCCTCCGACATCCATGTCTCCGTCAGGCAGATGATGCAGTTCTCCTTTGTTTCCCGGTGGAATTGGATACGAGCCTGTAGCTCACATAACTTATTGTCCAGAGACTGTACATTAGCCAGCAGAATGGTGGGTAGTGGAGGACGATTGGCACGACGTCTCAGCCTGACCAGCACGCCGGCTCGCTTCCCTCTCCGTCGGCGACGCCTGCGGCTGATCGCGCCTAGAATGGACGGAGATAATCCAGCCGCGACTCCAGGTGGGACGTCCGAGTCGAAAGACTTGAAAAACTCCGGTAGGCGGCGAGCGACTGTCGTTCTAATCTCCAGAAGTGTACAACTGTCGTAAGTGAACTTGCTGCTAACTTCTTGTGCAAAGATAGTCGCAATTAAAAGAATAAATAACAAAAAACCTCGTCGGCATACGAGAGCTCGCAACACGGCAGCCATCACGTACGGCGCCATCTTACATCGAAGCTGAGGTTTGACAATCAGCCGGAGCCTCCTTTCCAGCACCCTGGAATACATTTTCCCGGGGAGGCTGAGCAGTGTGATACCCCGATAATTGGAGCACAACCTCTGGTCCCCTTTTTTGAAAATGGAGACCACCACCCCGGTCTGCCATTCCACAGGTACTGTCCCCGACCTCCACGCGACATTGACTATGCGTGTCAGCCATGACAGCGCGACAATGTCCAGAGCCTTCAGCATCTCAGGGCGAATCTCATCCACACCTGACGCCTTGCCACTGAAGAGCTTTTTGACTACTTCAGTGACCTCTACCAAGGATATGGGTGAGGCTTCCCCCGAGTCTTCAGACTCTGCCTGTTCCACAGAGGACGTGCTGGTCGGGTTCAGGAGTTCCTCAAAGTGTTCTTTCCACCGCTCGACAATATCCTCAGTCTGGGTCAGCAGTTCTCCTCCCCGACTGAGCACAGCCTGAGCCAATTCCTGCTTTCCCTTCCTGAGTCGCCGGACGGTTTGCCAGAACTTCCTTGAGGCCAACCGAAAGTCCTTCTCTATGGCCTCCCCAAACTGCTCTCACACCCACGTTTTGCTTCAGCGGCCCTTCTGGCCTCCCGTCTTCTGTTTCAGGAGACCCCTGGGCCAACCAGGCCCGAAAGGCTTCCTTCTTCAGCCTGACGGCTTCCTTCACCACTGGCGTCCACCAACGGGTTCTTGGGTTGCCGCCACGACAGGCCCCGACAGACTTTTGACCACAGCCCCGAGCTGCAGCCTCTACAATGGAGACACTGAACATGGCCCACTCAGGTTCCATGTCCCCAACCTCCCCCGGGATGCACGAGAAGTTCTTCCACAGGTGGGAGTTAAAGACCTTACAGACAGGGGCTTCCACCAGGACGTTCCCAGTTGACCCTCACTACACATTTGGGTTTACCAGGTCTGTCTGGCAGCCTCCCGCGCCATCTGATCCAACACTCCACCAGGTGGTGATCAGTTGACAGCTCTGCTCCTCTCTTCACCCGAGTGTCCAAAACATGCAGCCGCAGATCTGCTGATATGATTACAAAGTCGATCAGCGACCTTTGGCCTAAGGTGGTCTGGTACCAGGTAAACTTGTGGACCACCCTATGTTCGAACATGGTGTTTGTTATGGCCAGTCCATGACTAGCACAGAAGTCCAATAACAAAACACTACTCTGGTTCAGATCGGGCAGGCCGTTCATCCCAATCACTCCCCTCCAGGTTTCTCCATCATTGCTCACATGTGCGTTGAAGTCCCCCAGTAGAACTATGGAGTCCCCGGATGGAACCCTTTCCAGGATGCCACCCAAGGACTCCAAGAAGGCCGGATACTCTGAACTGCTGTTTGGTGCGTAGGCGCACACAAGTCAGATCCTTCCCCCTGGTGACTTGCAGTCACATGGAGGCGACCCTCTCATTCACCGGAGAGAACTCCAACACAGCAGCGCTCTGCCGGGGACTTGTGAGTATCCACACACTGCCTGGCACCTCACACCCTGGGCAACTCCAGAAAAGGAGAGGGTGTGGTGCGTGGAGGTGAGCCCAACCATATATAGTTGGTACCGCTCCACCTCCCGAACCAGCTCCGGCTCCTTCCCTGCCAGTGTGGTGACATTCCACATCCCTAGAACCAGTCGGCAATGCCGGGGAGCCACACACCCAGAACCCCGCCTTTGCCTACCGCCCGGTTTACAACGCACCCGACCCCAATGACTCTCCCTGCAGGTGGTGAGCCCACAGAAAGGTGACTCCATGTCGTCTTTTCGGGCTTGGCCCGGCCCCGTGGATCCAGGCCCGGCCACCAGACACTCGCCGACGAGCTCCCCTCCCAGGTCTGGCTCCAGAAGGGGGCCCCGGTTTCCCTTGTCTGGGCGAGACCCTACCAGGGGCTAATGTCCCGGACAACACGGCTCCCAGGGTCACGGGGGCAGCCGAACCCCCCCACGACGATAAGGTGGTGATTCTTTGGGGGGTGTGACACACAAAGGGGGGGTGACGAGTGTTCACGAGACTGAAATTAATGAATTCAAGTTCCACACCAGGATTCAATGAAATACACACTTTATCGACTGTAATGGGGAGGGAAAGTTCATGGTTAATAGCAGTGCCAAGTCCGTAATCCAATCGATTCATCGTAGTCCATAAGCAGGCTCTAGCACACCGGGATGATGTCTCATACAGATCAGTGTTAGGCAGGCGGGACGGTAGTCAGGCAGGCGAGGGTCATACACGAAACTGGTTCTCAGACTTCAAAGGCAAAGGCACACAGCCACTTCTTTTACTCTCACAGCGCATTAATCTCAACTCTTCTACATCTACTGCTTCTTCCGCCGCCGCCGCCTCCTCGTTGACTTCCCAGGTCCTCTCCTATTTATGTCCTGAATGCAGGACGTTGATTGGCTGCCACCGAGTTCCTCTAACAAGGCGCAGGTTGTTCCAATACGGCTGATTGCCAGTCTAGGCGGCTGTGTCTCAGTGGCTCCCTCTAGGGGCCGAAGTGTGAATGCTGGTCTAGGCGGCTGTGTCTCAGTGGCTCCCTCTAGGGGCCGAAGTGTGAATGCCGGTCTAGGCGGCTGTGTCTCAGTGGCTTTCTCTAGGGGCCGAAGTGTGAATGCCGGGAACAAATAATGCTTCCATAGCTCTCCTCTTATGCTTCTCGGTGGCCGGCTGCCACATACCCTCCCCCTCAGCTCCGACCGGGAGGGAGGGGCGGCCCAGCCCCCCAAGGCGTCTCTCCTGGACATGGCGCCTGTGGTCCCATGCGCGGCACCGGCCCTTCTTGAAGTTGGGCGAGGACGGCACCCACCCCTGCTTCGGATGTGTCCGTTTGGACGACGAGGGGCTTTGAGAAATCCGGGGTCACCAACCCTGGTCCTGAGCATCTCTTGGAAGGCCCTCTCCGTCTTTTCGGTCCCCTGGGGACCAGCGGGGTTTAGGGGGAACATGTGCCCTACGTCGGCCCTGCTTCGTGGGGCGTCTCTCTCTTCGCTGGGGGGTCCCCTCATCTTCCCTCTCCAGCTCCTCCCTGGCCAGCCGCTCCCACTTCCGGATCACCTTCTCCTTATGCTGGGTCAGCTCCTCCCGTTGCTTGAGCAGGCGGTTCATGTCCTGCATGCTCTCGTGGTCCTCCTTCCTCTTCAGCGCCTCCTCCAGCTCATCCACGCGATGGGTGTTGGCGTTATACTTGGGCTCCATGTCATCGATGTAAGCGCTCTTTTTCAGCAGCTCATCATTCAGCTCTAGCAGCTTATCCATGTACTCTTGGTTTTTCTTCTTTAGAATAGCAGAATTATCTGCCTTGAGGCCCTGCTCCTGCAGGTCCTTCTTGAGCTCCTCCACCTGGCCCTGGCCCTTGATCACGCGCTGGTTGATCAGCCTGTTCTCGGTCTCCAGCTCATCGATGGTCTCCTTCAGGGAGTCTCTCTCCGTTCTCATGTGATCTTTCTCTTTCTGGAGCGACTCCACTTTCTCCTTGAGGCGCTTGTACTCAAACTCCATCTTGTCCACCTTTTTCGACTCGTCTGAGAGTCTGTTCTGGAGTTCAACCACCTGTCTCTTGTAGGTCTCCAGCTGGCCCTTGGCGGCGTTGGCCTTGCGGAGGTCCTCCTCCAGGCTGACGGTGCTCTGCATGTACATGGTGTTTTTATCCTCCAGCAGCTTCACCTGAGAACGTCGCCTGACAACTCCAAAGTCCTCCAGTTTCTTCTTGTAGTATTCCACCGTCCCCTCCAGCTTGGACACCTTGTCTGAGGAATGCCTGAGAACCTCCATCTCATCCTTGAGGGACTGGGCCTCGTCGGCCAGGGAGGTCAGCTCCTCGTTCTGGGAGCGCACCTCCACCAGCTCCTGCACCTGCTCCTCACAGCGGATGCGGTAGTCGTCTTTAGCCGCCTCCAACCTGAACGTCTCCTCCTGCAGCTGCTCCAGTTGCGTCTGCAGGGCCAGCAGCTGGTTCTGCAGCTCTTGTTTGGCAGACTGTAGTTTCTCCCAATCTGCGTTGACTTTGTGCAGGTAGTTCTGGATCAGCTGCTCCTGCTGCATCTCCTCCTGCTCTGACAGAGCCAGACGCATGTCCTCCATCACCTGCTGCTGGGCCTCCAAGTCTTGGCAGGCTTTTTGGTAGAGCTGGTTGTTCTGTTGGGACTGATCCTTGGTGAGTTGCTGGATGGTGTGGTCGCGGCCTGACAGCTCAGACTGCAGCTGCTTACGAGATTTATCCGCATCAGCCAGCTTCTGTGTCAACGCTTTCTCGCATGGATGACACCTCCTTGTGGACCTGCTGGATCTGTCGCTTGGAGTCGGCCAGCTTCTCCCGGAGGTCGGCCATCTCCTCGTCTCTCCTGTGGAGAGCCACGGTCAGGCCCTTCGCCCAGTCAGAGTCCAGCGTGCTCTGCTCCTTCAGCCGGTGCAGCTCCAGGCCTGCTCAGCTACAGCCAGCAGCTCCCTGCGCCTCCCCTGCTGCTTCCGCTGGTTCTCCACCAGCCGCTCCTTGGCCAGCGGCGCCTCCTGCTCCACCTGTTGGAGCTTGCCTTTGGTCTCCGCCAGCTCTTTCATCAGCCCCGAGTACTTGTTCAGCTCTGCAGAGTGCTTGCTCTCCATCTGGTTGGCAGCGGAGCTGACTGCGTCTCTCAGGATGCTGTTCTCCTGCTGCAGCCGACTGATCTGGCCCTCCAGCTGCTCCCTCATCTTGATCTGCCTGGCCTGCATGCCCCCCATCTCCTTCTGCATGGCCGCGTGCTGCTCCTGCATCATGGCCTCCACCCGGCCCACCTTCTGTTTCTCCACATGCAGCTCCTGTTTCACTTTGTCCTTGGCGATGGAGGCCTCCTCCTGCCGAGTGATGAGGAGTCGCTCTCTCTCCTGGACCTGTGGGTCAGCCCTGGCAGCAGACTCAGCCTTCTGCTTCTTGGCAGATTTCTTCTTCTTGCCGCTGGTGGCGACGGGGGGAACGCCTTCCTTGGCCCTGGTCTCAGGCATCAGGGGAGCCTCCATCTCTGCCTCTTCATTGGCTACCTTGTGAGCCGTGGGGGCCGGGACGCTGGTTTTAGCTGGCGGCTGGGGCTCATCGCTCCTCTCCCAGGCCTGGATCTGGTTCTGTAGCTCGTCCAGACCCCCTCCGTCGATTAGGGCCTGGAACAGCTCCCAGATCCGGCTCTGCCCAGCTTGGATCTGGTTCTGGAGCCCGGCCTGGAGCTCAGGGTCCTCCGCTGCCTGCGGTGCTCCAGCACCCCCTGCTGCCTGCTTGGGGTCTGAGGCCAGAGCCGCATCCTGAGGCTTGGCTGCCCCCTCCCAGGCCCCCTGGAGGTTCTCCTGGACGCTTTTCTCTCCTCCCTCTCCACCCACTGCCCCGCCTACAGGCAGAATCTGGTGGATCCCCTGGTGCTGCTCCTCGATCACCACCAGTTCGAGCACCGCCAGTAGCTGGGCCTGCTGGTCCAGCAGCACCTGCTGCTTTTGATTGTCGGAGATGATCTGCACGAGCAGTGCCTCCAACAGAAGACAGAGGTAGAGAGAGCTAGAGAGCAGACACTAGCATAAATAGAGCTTGGAATTACAAATAGACTTTACCTCACACACGCGTAGACTAGCTTATCTCTCTGCTTAGTGTTGGTGTCACGTGACAGCCCCACTGCGAATCGACATATCCCCATGTCATTAAGGGCGACATGTTCTCCACCTTAGAGGAAAGATGTACTCAACGCATGTGCTCCCTCTAGGCTCCCTCACCACACTCTCGAATTCTCCTTCTGTGGGTCGCTGCAGGCGGCCATGAAACAGATATAGAGTAGTATTGTTTACAGTGCAGAGTTACTGTGCACCGCAGTAGTCATGACCACCAATAATGTGACACACTCAGAGGGAGTATGAGCGAAGGTGTTTCACGAGGAACTGAAAATTAAATGTGGAATTCAGAATTTCCACAACGCAGGATTTCAGATAGGAGAAATAAAGGCACACAATTGTAATATGAGGACTGTAAGATGGGAAGGGAGAAGACACGTTCCACTTCTTCAGACATACACATGGGGGATGAATAAAAGCTTACCAGGAGGTAGTGATAGAATCCCTACACGGCTCCTTATGTGCTCACACTCCACAATCGACATCAACTACGGTCCGTAAGCCTTACAAACAAACAATGGGTCACCACTAACTCACCCGCAACTCGGTGCGGGCTCTCGTGGAAGTCTGTAAACTAACTCAGGCACTCGCGGGACGGCTGTTCAAGGAGAGGGGGAGAGGGTTGAGTGTGGACGGCGGGGGGGGGGGGCGGGGGGGGGGGGGGAGGGGTGAGGAGGGGGAGGCGGGGGTGGGGGGTGGGGTTGGAGGTGGGGGGGGGGAGGGGTGGAGGGGGGAGGGTGGGGGGGGGGGGGGGGGGGGGGGGGGGGGGGGGGGGGGGGGGGGGGGGATGTGGGGGGAGGGGGGAGGAGAGGGAGGGGGGGAGGGGGTGCGAGGTGGGGGGGTGGAGGTCGGAGGGTTGAGGCTGGGGGTAGGGGGCGGGGGTGGTGAGGGAGGGGAGGGGGAGGGGGGTCGCTGGGCGGGGGGTTGGGGGGGGAGGAGGGAGGGGGGGAGGGGGGAGGAGGAGAGGAGAGGAGGAGAGGGAGGGGGGGAGGAGGGGAGGAGGAGGGAGGAGGAGGGGAGGGGAGGAGAGGGAGGGGGAGGGGAGGAGGGGGAGGGCGGGAGGGGGGAGGAGGATGGGAGGGGGGAGGGAGAGTGATGGGGGAGGGCAGTCTGGGGAGAGGGTCCGGCAAGGTGAGGGGGGGAGGAGGGAGGGCAGCCGGAGAGGGTCGGGGCGGGACGGGCGGCAGGGGGGAGCCGCCGGAGGCCCGGGGCGGCGGTGGGGGGGGGGAGGTGTGGGAGGGCGAACGGAGAGCAAGAGCAGGTGGTAGAGCGGGTGGGTGGGGGAGAGCAGCGTAGTCAGTGGGCGGCGTGGCCCGGGTGCGCGACACAGAGGGAGAGGAGGGGGGTGGGGCAGGAGGGGGACGTGCTGAGAGGTCGTGCACGGTGTGGGAGGGCGCGCGGTGTGCGGTGGGGGAGGGCCGCGGCGAGGGGTGGCCGAGAGGTGGAGGGGGAGCGGGCAGGGGGAGGGGGCGGGGGCGTGGGTTCGCGGAGGCGGGGAGGGGGACGAGGACGAGGGGCGTGCGGGAAGGGGCGTGGGCGTCGGGGAGGGGGGGGAGGGGGGGCGCGGTGCGGGGCCGGAGGAGGAGGAGAGAGCAGGGTGTGGAAAAGTGAGGAGGGCGGTAGAGCGTAGGGTGCACGTGGAGGCGCGGGGAGAAGGCGAGGGGGCAGGGGGGAGGTGGGAGAAGAGGGTGTTAGCCGGGGGCGGCGTGGAGGTGGCGGACGGGAGGAGGAGGGGGGGTGGAAGGAAGGCGTGGTGGTGGAGGGAGGTGGTGGAGGAGTGGTGGTGAGGTGGTGGAGGAGGAGGGGTGAGGTGGTGGAGGAGGAGGGAGGAGGTGGTGGTGGTGGAGGTGGTGGAGGTGGGTGGTGGTGGAGAGGGGGTGGTGGTGGAGGAGGTGGGGGTGGGAGGTTGGGTGGAGGGTGGTGGAGGGAGGCGGGGGGGGGTGGAGAGGGTGTGAGGAGAGGGAGGGAGGGGGGGTGGAGGGGGGAGGGGTGGGGGGTGGGGTGAGGGGGTGGAGGGAGGGGGGAGGGGGGGGGTGGGGGGGGGGGGGGGGGGGGGGGGGGGGGGGGGGGGGGGGGGGGGGGGGGTGGGGGTGGGGTGAGGGAGGGTGGAGGTGAAGTGAGGGAGGGTGGAGGTGAGGTGAGGTGAGGGTAGAGGGAGGGGGTGGAGGGAGGGAGGGGGGAGGGGGGGGAGGGGGGAGGGGGGGGTGGTGGGGGGGTGGGGGGTGGTGGTGGTGGGGGCAGTGATGGTGGTGGTGGGGGCAGTGATGGTGGTGGTGGGGGCAGTGATGGTGGTCAGGTGCAGGGGAGGGGGGTGTGGTGGGTGGAGTGGGAGGGGAGAGGGGGGGGTGGGGGGATCGGGGGTGGTGGTGGTGGTGGTGGTGGTGGTGGTGGAGGTGGTGGTGGTGGAGGTGGAGGTGGTGGTGGTGGTGGTGGTGAGGGGGGTGGTGGTGGTGGGGGGTGGTGGGTGGGTGGGGTGGTGGTGGTGGTGGTGGTGGGTGATGGTAGGGTGGTGGTGATGGTGGGTGGTGGTGGTGGTGGGTGGTGGTGATGGTGGTGGGGTGGTGGGGTGGTGGTGGGGGGGTGGTGGTGGTGGTGGGGTGGGAGAGGAGGTGGTGGGGGGGTGGGGTGGGGTGGGTGGGGTGGGGGTGGAGGGGGGAGGGTGGTGGGGGTGGTGGGGGTGGGGGGGGGGGGGGGGGGGGGGGGGGGGGGGGGGGGGGGGGGGGGGGGGGGGGGGGGGGGGGGGTGGTGGGTGGGGGTGGGGAGAGAGGGTGGTGGTAGTGGAGGTGGGGTGGTGGTGGAGGGAGGTGGTGGGTGGGGAGGGGTGGGAGGGGGTGGTGGTAGGGGTGGGGAGGTGGGGGTGTTGGGGTAGGTGTCGAGTCGCTAGGGGGTGGCGTGCGGGGGTGGGGGCCGATGAGGGAGGTGGTGAGGGGGTGTGGGGGGGGAACGGGTGGTGGGTAACCGGTGGGGGGGTAGGGGTGGGGCGCTGGAGGGGAGGGGGGGAGTCGTTCGCTGGGATTGTACATAATCAACGGGAGGCTTCGAGGAGACTCCTATGGTAAGTACACCTGCAGCTCACCTCTAGGCAACAGTACAGTAGATTACTTTATCACTGACTCAGTTATCGAACCCATTTCCCTTTACGGTTGCGAGATCTGGGGTCCACTTGCAAACCAAGATTTTACTAAATGGGACAAACATCAAATTGAAACGCTGCATGCAGAGTTCTGCAAATCCATTCTCCACACCCAACGGAAAACACCCAACAATGCATGCAGAGCAGAATTAGGACGATACCCACTAATAATACAAATTCAAAAGAGGGCATTCAAATTTCATAACCACCTAAAAGACAGTGAGCCCGACATCCACAGAGAGACTCTAGAGCGATGCCCACTCGGCCAACTCATCCACAGAGAGACTCTAGAGCGATGCCCCCTCGGCCAGCTGGTTCTGGGACTCTATTCACAAAACCAAGCAGAGCCACCAGACAGAAACCCCATTAGAATAAACCAAATTATAAGAAAACAAAAAGAAAACTACCTCACACACTGGAAAGAATCAACCAAAAAACAGAGTAAATTAGAATGCTATTTGGCCCTAAACAGACAATACACAACGGCAGAATACCTGAGCACTGTGACCGATCCCAAACTCAGGACATCCTTGACTAGATACAGACTCAGTGAGCACAGCCTCGCCGTGGAGAGAGGCCTCCACCGGCAGACCTGGCTACCAAGAGAAGACAGACTCTGTACCCACTGCACCCAACAGGAGGTGGAAACCCAGCTCCACTTCCTAACAACCTGCCACCTATACCAAGACATTAGAGATACATACTTCACACAGATCTCAATCACACAAAAGAATTTAGAAAACTTAACAAACAACCAAAAACTTCCATATCTGCTGGGCGAGGTACAGGAATGTGCAAACACAGCAGCAAGATTTGTGAGCTGTTGAGACAGGAGAAGGACAACGGAATACAACCTCCATAAAGACTGTCAATCACCTGTCAATGCCACGTTATTATTATCATCATTATTTTAATTTGTATTTTTGTATTTTTGTATTATTATTATATACTGTATATATATATATATATATTTTATATATATATCCTTTTATTTTATTTTTTGGTAAAAATACACATGTTACCATTGATCTTAATATTGAACGTGGGGAGGCTTTATCATTATAGCTCTTTTCTTTGAAGTAGTTATCTTGTCCCATACCTGGTAGGTGACGTATATCTATTTATTTTCCCCTCTTCTTTTCCCATGTTTGTCCTTCTTTTGTGCCATTCAGTGACCCTGATATGTCGGAGCCACTCTTCGTCTTATTGTGAAACCTTTTACTTAGTTGATTATTTTCAGTTTGATGGCTTGCACTTTGTCTTGCCTCCACAGCAAGAAGGTCCTGGTATGATAATATCAGATATTCACCTATTCCCAGTGAGTGATAGTATTCTGTGGTATTTTTTGTATAATATTTTTTAATTCATTGTGGTATCTTTGTTTATTGATTCAATCTGTTAGTACTGACCTGTGAATAAACCTATTATACTTCTTAGTTTTCTACATCTCTCGCGGTTTGCTCTCAGTATTAATATCGTAACTGTTCGCCATGCGCAATAAGCTCTTTCCTGAAAATTATTTTCAGGTGTCAAATTTTACCTTGAACTCGTAGAGAGGTAGAGGGAGAGGATAGAGAGAGATAGAGAGAGAGGTAGAGAGAGAGGTAGAGAGAGGAGAGAGGATAGAGAGAGAGAGGAGAGAGAGAAGAGAGAGAGAGAGAGAGAGAGAGAGAGAGAGAGAAGAGAGAGAGAGAGAAGGGAGAAGAGAGAAGAAAGAGGAGAGAGAGAGAGAGAGAGAGAGAGAGAGAGAGAGAGAAAGAGAGAGAGGGGAGAGAAAGAGAGTGAGAGGGGAGAGAGTGTGAGAGAGAGAGAGAGAGAGAGAGAGATAAGATGACTCACCCGTCATACTTGGTCAGATCTCTGTGCTGTGTTCTCAGGTGATCTCGGGCGTGATTGGCTCGCTCCGTTACTATGAACACAGATTGGGACGGGATGGAGGATGAGCTGTGATGTCTGATGAGAAACGGTTCAGAGACTGAAAGGCCGAACCAGGTTGAGAGCGAGCCCCACGCGCCGGAATTGGGATTGCGTTTGACACTTGACCGAGGAATAAATGTGTGGAATATGCTTTCAAATCACCAACCAGGAGCACAAGTCTATATGAACACCAGCTACTTGGACACAAGCTCAAGTCTATATGTACTGTACACCGGCTAGTTGTACACAAGCTCAAGTCTATATGTACTGTACACCGGCTAGTTGGACACAAGCTCAAGTCTAGATGTACTGTACACCGGCTAGTTGGACACAAGCTCAAGTCTATATGTACACCGGCTAGTTGGACACAAGCTCAAGTCTAGATGTACTGTACACCGGCTAGTTGGACACAAGCTCAAGTCTATATGTACACCGGCTAGTTGGACACAAGCTCAAGTCTAGATGTACTGTACACCGGCTAGTTGGACACAAGCTCAAGTCTATATGTACTGTACACCGGCTAGTTGGACACAAGCTCAAGTCTAGATGTACTGTACACCGGCTAGTTGGACACAAGCTCAAGTCTATATGTACTGTACACCGGCTAGTTGGACACAAGCTCAAGTCTGTATGTACACCAGTGACTTGTACACAAGCTCAAGTCTGTATGTACACCAGTGACTTGTACACAAGCTCAAGTCTGTATGTATGCCACGGCAACAAGTTCTCCACCAAGTTCACAGCAACACAGTGGGCAACACTATCCGTCAAGGTTTTTAAACGGCATCTTAATACAGACTGATAATTAGTTTAGCGTCGTAATCCCCTTCACTTTCCTCTCAGAAGTATCTGCGTGACGATGTTTTGTGATGTTCTTGTCAACTCATCTACTCATCCTGTTTACACGATCGTATTGCTGTTTCCCCAAATGTAGCTTGGCCAATCTGATGATTACTTTTGATTCAACGCACTCCTCGTTATTTTGTTGCGTCGTCGTGCTTGTTAAGCACTTTGTATTCGTCCTGCGTGAAAGGCGATCGACGAGTAAAGTTTAATTTGAACACCACACAACAACAACAACGGTCGACACGGCAACCAAAACGTTCCCCTAAATAATAGATGCCGTTTGCGTTCCCCTGCTCCATCCGACGACACGAGCGAGCAATGATGGCGTCGTGATGGATGGCGGCCATTTTGCGCGGCGATACTCGTCGGGGGTCGTGTTTCGCTGGGGAGAAAGGGGGGGGGTTGGGGGGAGTCCAGT
>PIJE02003046.1:43661-46161 GCA_002895965.2 Coryphaenoides rupestris | reverse complement strand
TAACGCACGCACACACACACGCACACACGCACACACCACACACACACACATCCGATCACGTCACCGTCGGCAGACAGACTGTTGGTTCGTCAAAAATAATGGCGTCTCGTTAAAGATAGAGTTTGACAGCGACGGCGTCTCCTCGCCGACGAAGACACGCGAGGATGTACTCGAGCTAGTTTGGGCGGACAGGTCGGTGAAGACCGCAACGTATAGCCGGCGCACACAGGAAGGTATGGTTGGTTAGGGGAGGTTGAGGAACGGGTTTCTACCCAGTGTGCCGACTGAACTGTGGTGGTGGTGGTGGTGGTGGTGGTGGTGGTGGTGGTGGTCTAAGAGGCCGCACTGCAAAAACTCTAAATCTTACCGAGTACGTTTGTCTAATAATAAAAATATCTCATTACGCTTAATATAAGAAGACACAATCACCTCACAAGTCACATCTCAATGAGATATAAGGCGTGTGTGAGTGTGTGTGTGTGTGTGTTGAGTGTGTGTGTGTGTGTGTGTGTGTGTGTGTGTGTGTCATGCATGAACTCGCTGTTATGCAAGGTAAGAGTGGATAAGAACTTACCGAAAGGAATGTGTGTGTGTGTGTGTGTGTGTGTGTGTGTGTCGAGTTGTATGCATGTCTTTGTGTGTTCTGTGTGTGTGTGTGTGTGTGTGTGTGTGTGTGTGTGTGTGTGTGTGTGTGTGTTGTGTGTTGAGTTGTATGCACGTCTTTGTGTGTTCCGTGTGTGTGTGTGTGTGTGTGTGTGTGTGTGTGTGTGTCGAGTTGTATGCACGTCTTTGTGTGTTCCGTGTGTTGTGTGTGTGCGTGTGTGTGTGTGTGTGTGTGTTGAGTTGCATGCATGTCTTTGTGTGTTCTGTGTGTGTGTGTGTGTGTGTGTGTGTGGAGTTGCATGCATGTCTTTGTGTGTTCCGTGTGTGTGTGTGTGTGTGTGTGTGTGTGTGTGTGTGTGTGTGTGTGTGTGTGTGTGTGTGTTGAGTTGTATGCACGTCTTTGTGTGTTCCGTGTGTGTGTGTGTGTGTGTGTGTGTGTGTGTGTGTGTGTGTGTGTTTGAGTTGCATGCATGTCTTTGTGTGTTCTGTGTGTGTGTGTGTGTGTGTGGAGTTGCATGCATGTCTTTGTGTGTTCCGTTGTGTGCTGTGTGTGTGTGTGTGTGTGTGTGTGTCGAGTTGCATGCATGTCTTTGTGTGTTCCGTGTGTGTGTGTGTGTGTGTGTGTGTGTGTGTGTGTGTGTTGAGTTTGTATGCATGTTCTTTGTGTGTTTCCGTGTGTGTGTGTGTGTGCGCTGTGTGTCGAGTTGCATGCATGTCTTTTGTGTGTTCCGTGTTGTGTGTGTGTGTGTGTGTGTGTGTGTGTGTCGAGTTGTATGCACGTCTTTGTGTGTTCCGTGTGTGTGTGTGTGTGTGTGTGTGTGCATATAAATAACAACGGAAAAAAAACGTTCCCCCGTGTTGCTGTTATGTCATCTTTTTTTTTCTTCATTTCATTTCAGTCCAGCTTTTGAAAGACGCTGACCTTTCCCGGGAATTTGCAAATAACAAAGTAAATCGCGAACTGCCGAGCCGCCGAACTAAAGAATAAAGTAATTTGATTGCAGTTTTTCTCGCCGAGTTAATTATCCTTGAACATTACATAACGCGGTATAATCAGCGGTTGTGTGTCGACTTCTACAGAAACAATTTGAAATTCTGAAAGTTATTATGCCTGCAAGGTGTAGGCCACGGCATCCATTAAGTAGCCTCAGGTTTTGAGCCCGAGACGTGATGAGACTGAACTCTAAATTATTGATTTGAAACATATTTAATTCATTTTATCTCTTATTTAATTCATTTTATCTCTTATTTAATTCATTTTATCTCTCATTTAATTCATTTTATCTCTTAACGCGGGACATTGTGTGACTTCAGTGTAAGTTCCAGCTGAAATAAGGCGCCTACTTTCCATCTACTTTCATTCCTTGATTAACGCGACGCAACACAACGATTAAATAAACGTCGTGAAATAAATGTGTTGTTCGTTCCTTCGGAAAACGATTTGTTTAAGCAAATCGGGGGTTAAATGTACTCAACGTTGAACTCGGGCGCTCGGCACGCGCAAATCTCCTTTAGCTCGGTTTAAATCACAATCATGAAAACTTAACGACAACAACAACAACAACAACAACAACAACACCAACAACACCGTAACGATTCTATCTTTGCGCGGCCAACGCTCGCTTAACCAGCTCTGATGAATCTTCAACCGCGGCGGCGGCGGCGGTGGCGGCGGTGAATGACACGGCGGATCTTTTTTCATCATTTATCCCGAATTAAAGATTGATAAAAGAGAGTTAGGGGATGGAGGGTGGAGGACGGTGGTGGACGGTGGCGGTGGCGTCGGGTCTGCAGAAGAGGTGGAGAAGACGAGACGGTGCTTTTTTTTTTTGCGCGTGAAATCCGGCGTCGGCGCGTTCCTCCGTCCGTCCTCGAGCGAGGCGGCCTCCGAGTTCCA
>PIJE02003046.1:31161-38661 GCA_002895965.2 Coryphaenoides rupestris | reverse complement strand
ATACATAAAAATATACAGTAGATAAGATTGTTGTGCGACCGATCTGCGGATAAGAGGCGTACGCTTTGGTCATCCCGGACGGTGAAAAATTCGGGAAAATTCGGGAAAAAACGATCGACGCCGGTGTGTGTCGACAACGGCGTGCCGTCGTCAAAATGGCCGTTATACAGTAGATGGCTGGCAGTCAGGGTGGTGGGCAAAAAAAACAAAACCCCGACCCTTTGCAGAGCGGAGGCGAGGAGGGCCGTCTCTGAAATAGTTATGGAACCCATTAAGGTATGAAATGTAGCCGAACCCAAATAAAGAGGAATGGTGGCGGCGGCGGGGGCGGCGGCGGCGGCGGCCAGCCGTGCCGCGGGCTATTAAAGAACAATTTGCATCGAACCTGATTGATGGTTTCAGAGGCGCGCCCCCCCCCCCCCCAACTACATGGTCGGACGGCCGCTAACCACAATTAAATCCCCCTCCCAACGACTTAGCAACTCCCTCCTCCTCCACCACCTCCTCCTCATCCTCCTCTTCCTCCCAACAACATTTACTGTAGTATCTATATTTTGGAAAGGCGGTCGCTCGGACGAGTTAATAAGCACACAACACGCACACACGCGTGCATGCACACACACACACACACACAATGTAAATGTAAATGCAAGCCATACATTCTCAAGTGTCTTTCGCCGGCCCCTGCTTCATCGCTCAGCGTATTTTAATAACCTCTTGGATAAATACATTAGCGGGAGGTTACGGCTGAGAGACGAACGAGCGAGAGGAGGAACAATAGTGATGCTATAGCCGAGTATACAGTAGACGGATAGGCCCTGTTAGGTCATATTAGGGCTACTAAGCCGACGTATAGATGGATAGGCCCCTGTTAGGCTCATATAGAGCCTACTATAGCGCTAGTATAGACTGTGGCCCCTGTTAAGCTTTATGGGCGACTATAGCTAGTTAGATGAGGATACGGCCCCTGTTTAGGCGCTATAGAGCTACTATAGCCTAGTATAGATGGATAAGCCCCCGTAGGTCATATAGAAGATACTATACCAGTATAGATGGATAGGCCCTGTTAGCCTCATAATAACGCCTAGTATAGATGGATAGGCCCCCTGTTAGGCTGACTATAGGGCGACTATAGCCTATATAGATGGATAGGCCCCTGCCAGGGCTCGTATAGGGGCGACTATAGCCTAGTATAGATTGGATAGGGCCCCCTGTTAGGCTTCAAATATAGAGGCTACTATAGCCTAGTATAGATGGATAGGCCCCCTGTTAGGCGACTATAGGGCGACTATAGCCTAGTATAGATGGATAGGCCCCCTGTTAGGCCTGCGTATAGGGCGGACTATAGCCCTAGTATAGATGGATAGGCCCCCTGTTTAGGCTTCGTATAAGGGCGACTATAGCCCTAGTACTAGACGGATAGGCCCCCTGGTAGGCTCGTATAGGGCGGACTTATAGCCTAGTATAGATGGATAGGGCTGGTATAGAGCCCAATATAAACTGATAGGACTACAATAGCAGGCCTACTGTAAGCCTACTAGGGACTAATTCAGCCCTGATAGCCTACTATAGGCTAGTGTAACCCTGATAGCCTACTAGGGACTAATATAGCCCCTGTATAGCCTACTAGGGACTAATATAGCCACTGGTATAGCCTACAACAGGCTGCTATCGCTCTGATCTATGAAGACACGAGGAACGTTTTATCCTTGTTGTTCGTATGCCAGCCAGCTCTCCAGCGTTTGTGTCCACATAAACAAGACGGTCTCTTCCCAGCCCCGGTCACACACTCTCTCTCTCTCTCTCTCTCTCTCTCTCTCTCTCTCTCTCTCTCTCTAATCCCCAGAAGAACCCGATTGTGAACCACCGACCCACCAGAACTACAATAACCCCCCCCCCCCATCACCACCACCACCACCAGCACCACCACCACCACGCCGTTCACACTCTGGGCTGCCGACGGGCCGAGAGAAGAGAAAGCACAGAAGTCGAAAGTTGAAAAAAAGCATCGCTGAGGGGCAACAGAGGTCACAGGAAGCAACAACAACGTCGACGTCGACGAGGGACAACAACGACTCGAGGAATAGTTTTGTTATTGTGGTTCGGCGAACGCTGCTTCTGCCGATCAAAATGCAGTGAAAAGACCGACGTGTTAATTATCCACACTCGTCGTCTCCCCCGCAGCTTCCCGCTGACGAGTTAGACAATTACGTTTGTAGAATTGTGTTTCTCTCTTTTGTTTGAAGAAGAGTCGGGAGCTCTTCGGCGCTCCGTTCGCACGGCGCCTCGGACCGAAAGTTTCCCGCTGACTAATGAAACGTTCAGTTGCATACTAATGAGTAAACACGGAGTAAACACGGAGTCACCCGTCGGTGGTTCTGTAAAAGTGGCGGTGAACTCGTGGCAAACGTGGCTTTAAAATGCACTTTATATCGGCATCAAAAAAACGGATGAAAAGCAAATAAAAAGTATACTTATAAAGAATGAAATATATACAGGTCAGTTAAAAAATGTTTAAATAAAAGAATATTAAAATTAAAAATGTATAAAAATATATACAGTGTATAATATAAATTATATATATAAAAAAATACCAAAAAATATAAAAATACAAAAATACGATACAATAAAATGGAAAGAAGGAAAATGGAAAAGAAAGAGGGAAAAAAAGAAAGATATATACAGTATATATATATATATATATATAAAAATAATATATATATATACTGTATATACTGTATATATAATAATAATAATGAAAAAAACTAATAATAATATAAATATAAATAATGATAATAACAATAAAGGGGGCTTGACAATCTTTATGGAGGCTGTCTCTCTCTCTCTCTACCCAGAATCCCCGGCGGCTCTGGTCCCCGTGACAACCGGGGAACGTTTTTTTTCTTGGCAGCGGCGCAGAGGGTCTCCGGTGCCCCGGCTAGCGAGCATGAAGACCAAAACAACGTCCCCCACCCCCCCCCCCCCCCAAGTGCCGGATCCTGTGTGCGCCAAAACCCCGCCACGCGTGCCGGTACCAGGTTCCGGCTGGTTCCACACAGTCGGGGGGCCCCCCCCCAGATGACATGGAGGGTGGGGCCCCCAGTTTGGCGCATTGACCCACAGACACACACACACACACACACACACACACACACACACACACACACACACACACACACACACACACACACACACACACACACACACACACACACACCCTGAGCCCACGCTCTTTGTGCTCCTCACACATCCTCTCTCCTCGTCGGGCCCTCGGGGACCGGCGGCGGCGGGGGGCGGCGGTGGACCACGGAGGCCCCTGTGTTTCATGCACTGCTAGGCTGACTGGAGGGGGGGGGGGGGATTTTACAGTTGACTCCTGGCAGTGGGCCGGGCCCCTCCACACACACACACACACACACACACACACACACACACACCGACACACACCGTGACCCCAACGCAATCGTTTTCACCCCCCCGACCCCCCGTCCCCCCGCCCCCCCCTCGACCGCCCGACGGTCCACAGAGAGATTGCTTGCTTCCCCTCGACGCCGCGGTAGACGTTGGCGAGATCTAAAAGGTATTCATATTCATAAAACCCAGATCATCGTTTTTTATATTCACGGGAGCGGATTGTCCCCCGGGAGCCGCGAGGTTCCTGCTCTCGCTCGCTTGTTCGAGATAAATTGAGCTGTGTTGTTCTTTTTGTGTTGTGTGTGTGTGTGTGTGTGTTTTTTGTTTTTTTTACGAAAACATTTGTTTTTTAGGGGTTTTTTTCCCCCCTCTTTTCTACCATTTAGATTATTTATGATGGATTATTATAGCTTGTTTGCGTTAAATACGCATTATTTATGTCAAGTCGCGGGCGAACGTACTTGGCACACACACACACAGAGAGAGAGAGAGAGAGAGAGAGAGAGAGAGAGAGAGACAGAGGGGAAGTGTACGGGAATGAACAGGTTCCACGAGTGAGATTTCCATTATTTTACACTTGATTACCTCGCAAATCGCGGAAAAAAAAAAATTCCACCAAGACAAATCTGTTCCTTCATGCTATGTACGTTTCCATTAGATCAGATCGTATTAAAATTAACGCTCGCGCCGGCCGAAAGCAAAATAAAAAAAACTAAACCGACTAAATTCTCGCCCTCGTCTTGGTCATTAGCAAATCAGCCCCCCCGCCCAAAAAAAAAAAAGAAAAGTCTATTAGTTGTGGGCCGTAATATGATCCAAAGTATTTGTGACCCTCGCATTTCCATGATGAAGACGCAGTTTTCATCCATCCGCCAGATGGACTTAATGGTGAAGACCTTGGCCGCCGCTCGATGTTTCTCATCGCCTCCAATCTGCTGGGATACCGCTGTTGGAACCCCTCCGTGCTAAAAAGGACCTCTGAAATTGAATCGGGCCAGAGGGAGGGAGGGAGGGAGGGAGGGTGGGAGGGCAAGGAGAGATGGAGGGAGGGTGGTGATGGCGGCGGCGGTGGAAGGTGAGTGTTCAGGCCGGTGGGCACGATCTCACGTCTCATTACGGGGGCCGAAATGCTCGGACCGTCGAGGCGGACAATTATTCCCTCCTCGCGGCGTTGTGAGTGGTTCCAGCAGGGGTGGAGGTGAGATCCCACCTCAGGTCACACACCCCGCCAACACTCCCATCTCCACTCCCATCTCCCCCCTCCCCCTCGACACCATCACACCCAGCACACCCCACCAACAACGCTTGTCCTTGTCTGGGGCAGCCGGGAAATAAAATTGCCGGGGAAAACAAAGGGAAAGACGACCACAGAGCGCACAGAATCCCGCTCTCACCCGTCGACCGACTGACCGCCGAAACCGAGAGGAGGGGAGGGGGGGGGTGCGGGGGCGGTGTCGGGAGGGGGGGGTGGGTTCAGCCGACCTCTCAGCCGGGTCACAGACGGTACGTTTCACAGACCACCCCCCCCCCCCCACGGCAATTTATTTCGCGCTCCGGCTGGCCGAGGGTTTATTCCGACGAGCCTCGCGGGGCTGGGGGGTTGCCGGCGGATATCAACGATATTCGGGGGGAGAGACAGAGAGAGAGAGACCAAGAGAGAGAGAGAGAGAGAGAGATGAGCATTATGCCCTCGCCGCAACCCTCCTCTGAACGCCATTAGTTCGACGCCGTTCCCGCCCGTACCTCCATTTCATGTAAACTAAATGTAAATCAGGCCCTGCAGTAATTATCGGAAGAGAAATGTTTGCGCAAAACACGACGGCGACGGCGACGGCGACCTTGACGATCCGACGGACGACGGCGACGCCAACGCCGGCCGTCGGGTTCCAAAGCGGAGGCGGTCCAACCTTTTACGTCTTTATTTTAATTCCGGTGTTTTAATCGGTACTTGAGTTCCAAGGCCGGGGGAATCATTAAGTCGTAAGAGAGAGGGGGAGAGAGAGAGGGAGAGAGAGAGGGGGAGAGAGAGAGAGAGAGAGAGAGAGAGAGAGAGAGAGAGAGAGAGAGAGAGAGAGGGGGAGAGAGAGAGAGAGAGAGAGGGGAGAGAGAGAGAGAGAGAGAGAGAGAGAGAGAGGGAGGTAAAAAGTCTGTTGTTGGTTAAGATGGAGGGGAATCGGGGAGTAGGGACACAAGATAGAGAGAGATTAAGAGAGAGAGAGAGAGGGAGGGAGGGAGGGAGGGATGTGGAGGCAGAGCAAAGTCCGATCAATATTCAAACGGCAAAATGAATTTGAACTTCTCATCAAACGGGGGGAGGAATTGGATATGAAAGACGACCTGCCATGAAATCCGATATCCCACAATGCCGCCTGTCAGACAGCGGCCGCCGCCGAGTAACGACGACAGAGGCTAATGAAAGTTGAGCTCTCGAGGTGGTGGTGGGGGGGGGGGGGGGGGGCTCGAGGGTGGAGGGTTGGGGGGGGGGCGGCGGCTTAAATCAGTCGCCTCCGCTGAGCCGTCCCTCGCTGACTCGGCACGAGTCCCCGCCACGCCCCCCCGAGACCGACCAACCGACCGACCGACCGATCAATCAATCAATCAATTAAATGTGAGCGCGCAACATACATGCGGCGAGGCGGTACTGATGGAGAAATGTGCATCGCCGGCACACGCCGTCCACACGTACGCCGGTCGGTTTAGCAATTTGACCTCTCTAAGGTCAAGCATTTCTGAGGCCAGTCGCCCGCTGACTAGAACCGAGTGTTTGTTCAAAAGGTGGAGGTTGCTCCGGGGGGGGGGGGGGGGGTTAGGGTTCGAACCCAATACACCCTTTGGGCAGGGAGTTGAACACACCCCCCCCCAAAAAAAGCCACGACAAGATCCTACCTGCATTGTGTTAAGAACAGAATTATTAAGCTTAGCTGGGTGGAGCTTAGCTGGGAATTGGGAGTCCGTCCCGTCGTCCGATTTCCACAGTCCTACGACGCATTAAGCGTCCTCGAGCGAGACGCCCGACTCCGAGATGTTCATTAGCGACACGAACGACGGGAGAAGAGATAAAAAAAGATATGAATATATTTAGATGAAAGCGTCCCGCTGGATAATTAAAGAGCAGCAAACAGAAACATCGATTAGTCGCCATTACCTCCACTTGCAAGCTACGCGGTAATATCGAGTACATTTACAATTTCAAAGCGTTAGATTAATCGATTACCACGATTACTTATGGATGAACTGGTGCTAATGAACGACTAGATTATTATGAATGATTACGAACGATATTGATATTGATGGTGTAGCGTGCCAGTATGTCGGCCTATAGAAGGTTATTTTTGGGGGCGGGTTTTCGAGGATTGAGACCGACTGTACACGAGCAAGGCGGAGAGGAAAAAACGTTCCGGTTTTGTGGTCGTCTTGCTTCCATTTGTTCATCCATTCTTTAAAATCTTCTTTTCTTTTATCCAGAGGCCCCGACTACAATCGATTAGACGTGCGTTCGTCGTGTCTCTCTTTACCTTTTCGTCTCGTCCTTCCGCCCTTTTAGTCTCACCGGTAATCGTAGCTTCGCTTTTTTTCGATTCGTGGGTCAAAGGTCAAACGCGTGTACTGTACGTTTAAAATGTAATTGTTCGTGAAATTGATTGACGAGTTATCGTTTACGCAGCAATGTTAGCTTTGGCATTTATTTGTAATCACTCAATACATTTTGGACGCAATTAAAATATACTTCAGCTAATGTTGTATTCTTATTGGTTATATATATAGGCCTGTACAGTAGAGTGTGTTTATTCTCAGTTTACTGTCTCCTCTTTCAAACATCTTCACTTTTGGTTTCAATTGTAATCGAACCGGATCGATAAAATCTCCCCACGACGCGACGTACCGCTGAATAAAGCGCCGCCGCGGACAAAGTGTCGTCCGACCGGTTAAAGGAGCGATCGTCAAACCTAAGTGGCGTCTTATAGCCGCGCGCCGTGGTGACCGCGAGCGCCGTTCTTGTCACGAAATTTGCTGATCGCTTCACTTTTTCGGCTCGACTCGACTCTCTCTCTTGAGATTAAATACGTCGTCCATTTACGACGCTGC
>PIJE02003046.1:26161-28661 GCA_002895965.2 Coryphaenoides rupestris | reverse complement strand
GTCAGACCCGCTTGTAACGAGTCCTTTGTAATGTTCTGTCGGACACCGTTTTAATTGACAAAAGCGCCGTCAAAAGGCAACCTCATAGTTAAGACGGAGCATAAATCATGTTTTAATTAAGGCGTGGTTTCCCTTTTTTTTACCCCCTCTTGCAAAAAAAACTCAACCCTTAAGTCTTTCCCCACAGACTGGATTCAAATTCCACGCGAGCGTTCCTCCAAATAGCGGGAACCGGATGCTAATTAGCGGCGATGCTAACCAACAGAGGCACTTTTTCCAACAGAGGCAGACACACTTTCTTACGAGGAGAACGCGTCACCTCAGACACGTTAAATCAACCGGGGAAGCAAACTTTCACGCTTTTCGCTAAGCCGACAAAAAAAACGACGAAGATGTCATAAGAAAGAAAAAGAAAAAGCGACATCGTCAGCGCTCATTGTCAGCGTTTGCGTTCGCTTTGATCGTCGCCGACGTTCAAACATCGCCGGCGACGTCGCTAAGCTCGCCGCCGGGGGGGGGGGGGGCCCGACGAGGGGAGGAGGAGGAGGGAAAAAAACTCCAGAAAATCACTGAAAGACCTAAAAAAATACACAGCCTGCGAACGACGGGAAACAGTTAACGAGACGGCGGCCATTGTCACCGCGACTCCCGCACACCGGATCGTCTCATTAGCCGAGACAAACGATCGATTCGCGGCTCTCTCAGAAACAATCAGGGGGGGGCGGGGGGGGGGGGGGGCCGATGTTATTGGCAGCCGATGTCCGATCGATGTACGAGCGCGCGGGGGCCCCCCCCCCCCCGTCTTTCACACCTCGGGGGGCCGACGGAGAAAAAAAAAGCCGAACGAGACAAACCCTTCCAACCGCAACAACGACCGACGACGACGACGACGGACGACACCACGGAAGCGAACACAAAGAAACCGAAAGTGGAACATATTATCGATCCTGTTGATGAGGAAGGGGAAGGGCGACGTGTCGGATGGATTCACGATAACCTTGAGCCGTGAACCCGGGGGGGGGGGGGGGGGGGGGGGGGGGGCGGGCGACAAATCACACTTCCCGCCAAAAGAGCCCATTTTCTTCCCGGCGACTCATTAACCCCGCCGTTTATGTACATCGGTCGGGTTGTGTGAGGTGAGGGAGGAGGTCGTGGGAGGACACGAGGGCCCCGGTCGCGGAGAGAGAGACGGGGAATTAAACCCACAAATCACTGAGGATCCGCCGCCGCCGCGCCGCCGCCGCCGCCGCCTCCGCCGCCCGCCGCCTCCACCGCCACCGCCGCCGGCTGCCTACCTGCCTGCATTCCACCGCGCTTAAAAAAACACAAACTCATCACGCCGACGCAATCCTATATGGCCTAGATATGGGCTGCTTGTGGGGGAGCAGGTGTGTGTGTGTCGGTGTGTGTCGGTGTGTGTGTGTCGGTGTGTGTGTGTGGAACGGGGGGGTGGGGGTGGGGGTGGGGGTGGGGGGGGCGGGGTTAATGGTGATTGATGAAGCTCTCCGTCACCGGTGTGTTGGACGGGCGGCGCGGGACACCCGGCGTCGAGTGTCAGCCTGTAACAGCGGTGGAGCGCAGCGCCGTCGACCGAGCGTCCTTGATTAACGCTCGGCCGTTGGCCCCCGCGGTGTCGTGCTGTCTCTCTCTCTCGCTCGGAGAGAGAGACAGAGACAGAGACAGAGACAGAGAGAGAGACAGTCAGACAGACGGAGAGACAGACAGACGGAGAGACAGACAGAGAGAGAGAGCGAGATCTAAATTATTGAGCGAGAGACAGACAGATCGGTTTCTAAGAAACTGAGGGAGAGGGAGAGAGACGGACAGACAGGCAGGCAGACAGACAGACAGACAGCAAGACTAACAGGCAGGTAGAGAGACAGACAGGCAGGCAGACAGGCAGACAGACAGATAGAGAGAGAGAGAGAGAGACAGACAGAGAGAGAGAGAGACAGACAGACGGACAGGCAGGCAGACAGACAGCAAGACTAACAGGCAGGTAGAGAGACAGATAGAGAGATAGAGAGAGAGAGAGAGAGAGAGAGAGAGAGAGAGAGAGAGACAGAGAGAGAGAGAGAGAGAGAGAGAGAGACAGACAGACAGACAGACAGACAGCAAGACTAACAGGCAGGTAGAGAGACAGACAGGCAGACAGACAGATAGAGAGAGAGCGAGAGAGAGAGACAGACAGAGAGAGAGAGAGACAGACAGACAGGACGGACAGACAGGCAGACAGACAGCAAGACTAACAGGCAGGTAGAGAGACGGACAGACAGAGGGCGAGAGAGGAACAGATAGAGACAGAGAGAGAGAGAGAGAGACAGACAGACAGACAGACAGACAGACAGACATGCAGGCAGAGAGACGGACAGATAGAGACAGAGAGAGAGATGGACAGACAGGGCGAGAGAGGAACAGATAGAGACAGAGAGAGACAGACAGAGACAGACAGGGCGAGAGAGGAACAGATAGAGACAGAGAGAGAGATGGACAGACAGGG
>PIJE02003046.1:15882-20075 GCA_002895965.2 Coryphaenoides rupestris | reverse complement strand
GTTTGTCAGGTTTGACAGGCCGACTAACGGCGATGGCGTCGCATACGTTACGGGGGAAGAAAAGAAAAAAACGAGAACGAGAATAAAGTTTTGTCAAGTCGACATTCATCAACGTCACACGGAGCCACCTGCGTAGCTTAGCGCACCTCTGCTATACTACACTATACTATACTACCGTCCATTAGCGGTCGGCGGCGGCCATTTTGAATGCATCATCGTCGTCGAGAGTTTAATGGAAGCGCGTGTTTCTCCCGCCTCTTAATCTAAGAACATTTCCCATTATGCTAATCACACAAAACACACACACACACTTCTAAATGCCGCCGGTATGGTGAGCGGTAATGGGCCCACTGGTATGGTGAGCCCGGTAATGGGCCCGGACGGCACAGACGCCGCGCCGCGTCCGTGTCGACGGCTCGCAGATAAAGAGGTCGTCCTCACTCCTCTCTCTCCTCGTCCTCACTCCTCTCTCTCCTCGTCCCTCGTCCCTCATCCCTCGTCTCTCCTCTCTCTCCTCTCTCTCGTCTCTCGTCTCTCTCGTCTCTCGTCACTCTCGTCTCTATCCTCCCTCGTCTCTCGTCTCTCGTCTCTCGTCTCTCTCCGATCTCGTCTCTCTCCTCCCTCGTCTCTCGTCTCTCCTCTCTCTCCGATCTCGTCTCTCTCCTCCCTCGTCTCTTGTCTCTCGTCTCTCTCCTCCCTCGTCTCTCGTCTCTCGTCTCGCTCGTCTCTCTCCTCCCTCCTCTCTACCCTCTCCTCTCTCTCCTCGCTCTCCACTCTCCTCTCTCCTCCATCCTCTCTCGTCTCCTCGTCTCCTCGCTCTCCTCGTCCCTTCTCTCTTCTCTCTCCTTTCCTCCCTCCTCCCTCCTCTCTCGTCTCTCATGTCTCCTCTGTCCTCTCTCCTCCCTCCTCTCTCTCTCTCTCCTCCTCCTCTCTACCCTTTACCCTCTCCTCTCTCTCCTCGCTCTCCCCTCTCCTCTCTCCTCCATCCTCTCTCCTCTCTCCTCTCTCCTCTCTCCTCTCTACTCTCCCTCTCCCATATCTCTTCCCTCGTCTCTCGTCTCTCGTCTCTCCTCTCCTCTCTCCTCCATCCTCTCTCCTCTTTCCTCCCTCCTCCCTCCTCTCTCTCCTCTCATCGCTTGTCTCTCTCCTCTCTCCCCTCTCTCTCCTCCCTCCTCTCTCCTCCATCCTCCCTCCTCTCCCCTCTCCTCTCCTCTCTCCTCCCTCCTCTCTCCCCTCTCTCTCCTCCATCCTCTCTCCTCCCTCCTCTCTCTCCTCACTTGCCTTTTTCTCTTTTGTGTTCCATTTTTGACCCAGAACAGTTAACGGTCCATTAAGGTTACAAAGCGCGGAGCGGCAGCTGGGATCGGCTCGGCAGCGTTTCACTTTTTAAAGGTTTTTTTTACATCGCTATTAGACCGCTGAGGAAAATAATTTCATCATCATTTTACCGCCGCTAAAAAAATATGAAACCACTCAAAAAAAAGAGGCAAAGAAAAACCGCATTTAAAATACCGTTTAGCGAACCAAAGGGAATTCGGGGGGCGAAGGTGAATATTATATAACATCTTAAAAACCAACATGTCTGTCTGAGACGCGCCGCTTGTCAACGCCGATCTGTAATCAATAAATCCGTCGTCATCATTGATGTGGATTCTGTGGCATCGTTTGAGCGGTTCGATGATTCATCTCGTCGTGATACAAAACACACACACACACACACACACACACACACACAACACACACACACACACACACACACACACACACACACACACACACACACACACACACACACACACACACACACACACACACACACACACGACACACACACAAACACACACACACACACACACACACACACACACACACACACACACACACACACACACACAGCGACACACACACACACACACACACACACACACACACACACACACACACACACACACACACACACACACACACACACACACACACACACACACACACACACACACACACACACACACACACAAACAAACACACACACACACACACACACACACACACACACACACACACACACAAACACACACACACCAACCACCACACACACACCAAATTGCCTTATCTTGTCTGGGAGGAAAAAAAATGACATCGATGCTTTTACCATTTGGGAAGCATTTGAAAGAAGCCATCCGATTACATCGCTATCGATTACAAGAGGTCTGTGTCTCTCTCTCTCTCTCTCCCTCTCTCTCTCTCTCTCTCTCTCTCTCTCTCTCTCTCTCCTGCTACTTAGTTATGTAAGTCCGCTTTGGATAAAAGCGTCGGCCAAATGCCTCGTCCATGGGTCCATGCGTGTGGCTCAGGAAAAATACACTTTTTCATAGACAATTTTCATGTTGGCCTCGTCAATTACATCTCCCAGAATCTATCACATTTACATTTACATTTACATTTACATTTTGGGCATTTAGGAGACGCTTTTATCCATCTTAGAACATACGACGAGCTAAACAATGCAAAGTAATTAATATATACGACACAATATTCACGGTACTTTTGTAGAGCAAACTAAAAAGCAAGAAAGACTCGAATCGAAGAACACAAAGACGAGACAACGCTCCATCCGTCATCGTGTCTTTAAAGTAATATTCTGTCAAGGACTTTGGGTCCGTTTTCACCCGCCGAGGACCACTTTGGGATTACTACTGGAGCAAACCAACGCCAGCTCATCACGGTGAAGTGGCTCCCACATTTTTCCGTTTTTGTTTTTTTCTTTCTTCTCGGGATAGTTCTCCTCAGCCCCTCGACCTGTTCGACGAAGGATGGGGAAATAATAAGCAACTCAGGACCCTCTCTCTCCTCTCTCTCTCCCTCTTCGCTCTCTCTCTCTCTCTCTCTCGTCTCTCTCTCTCTCTCTCTCTCTCTCTCTCTCTCTCTCTCTCTCTCTCTCTCTTCTCTCTCTCTCTCTCTCTCTCTCTCTCTCTCTCTCTCTCTCTCTCTCTCATCTCTCTCTCTCTCCCCTCGCCTGACTAATGCCGGCGTACAGACGATCCGTCTCGGACTGACAGACAGACAGACAGACAGACAGACAGACGGACCTCAGTCTATCGGTCTGTCTCAAGACAGACAGTTGATTGGCTATCCGTGTCAGACGGCCTGACACAGATAGCCAATCAAGTGTGAAATATGAAACGACGCTGAAGTCGGACTTCGCGCCCCCACAGGTCACCATTGATTGCACATTCAATAACCCCGGGTGCTCGAAACTTCGGCTCTCATTCTTATCTTTGATGCACCACGGGGACATATTGGCCGATTCTCGTCTTTCAACAGAATGCTATTCTTTGTTAAGTCTCTTGGGATAAAAGGCTTCTGCCCAAAATGCCCCCGAATGGACAAATGAAAATGTAAATGTAAACGTAGACGAAGCCAGCATTCATGTTAATCATACCGCAGCCACAAATCTGGAGAACAGCGGCAAGGGCGCAAGGCCGGGCCAATAAACCCGAACTAAAATCCTCACACAGGTGAGGCTATGGCCCCGCCGACCCCCTCGCGGACCCCTCGCCCGGATTTCCTTATATGGGCACCAGCGGGGGTCACGTTGTCCTAAACGGACTCCAGCCAATCAGAGTGATTGCTTTGCGCTCTCTTACCGGGGAAGGTAAAGCCAAAAAGAAAAACATGCAAATCTGAGGACACCTCTTCTTCTTCCCCTCCTTTTTGGGTAAAGGCTTTCAAGGGGATTGAGGCCGGAGTGATCCGCGACAAGAACAACGGAACGAGAACGTCTCCGAAAGGTCCCCGGTCTGTGCAAAGATAAAACCTGTCTCGCTCTATCAGCAGAAGAGAATCTAGAATCTTGAAACTCGGTATCTCGGTTTGCGCGCGACCGAGATACCGTCCTCCCCCCCCCCCCCCCCCCCCCCTCCCCCCGCCCGAAAGCACCGCCTCCACCCGAGTGCGCTAATGGGGCCCTCGATGACACACTCACAATTTTTTACGAGCTCCCAAAACTCCCGCGAAAAAACGCCGGCAAAAGCCCCTCGCGCATTTTTTTTCCGAGGCAGAATCCGGTTCACGAGGACCCTTTCTAAAATCCCCCAGACTTCTGTGTCGAGACGCACACCTGATGAATGAGTCATTCGTACCGAAAACCCGGCGGAAAACTTTGCTCGTTGAGGGTTAATGGACGCTCGGCT
>PIJE02003045.1:9691-48752 GCA_002895965.2 Coryphaenoides rupestris | reverse complement strand
ACTCTGTTTACGATATGGCAATAAAGGAATCTTGAATGGTCACTCCATGTCCAACATCCACACACGGCAACAGCCGGTGTCTCCAGGCCCCGATTCCTCTGTTGCATTTAAAGTCATTAAAAGACAGTCACTAAACTAAACAAAAAATACATAGATATACACATCATATGAGAGAAAAGCTGTGGTGAAAGTACCTTGAGGAAGCGAGCCCATCGTGGCCACCGGCAACGCACCGACCTCCTCTGCTCCTGCTGTCCGGCCGCAGGCGGACTGGAGGCAGCCGCAGAGTCTCTGTCCTTCATCACAAACGCCAATCGTAGTTTGATTTAGTATTCATAAGAATAATTAACCATTTCTACATGTAGATGGGACTTTCCAAACTGTACAGTTAACAAGCTCAAAATTAACATTTGATTTCTTCAGTGTGAATTAATGTCATGCATCAGGTGGTCAGGCTCTTGGTTCCTACCTCACGGAGTTTACAAGGCTAGCAAAACATACTTACTCTAAAATGATTATCTCTCAATATAATAACACCAATAGGGCCGCAAAGGGAAGCTGTTTTGAGTTGACTGCTCAAATTGTCCGCAAATACGTAGAATAAGGTGGCGTCAAACTAACGGTCGGCCGCCCTCTCTGTCCACTTTTAGAACGAGCAACGGTTACAGGACGTGAATTAGCGGACACTTCTGTCGCCAAAGGTATGTCTATGGGAACCCGTTTCCGACACTTAAAACATATCAAAAAATCACATAAAATCTCATAATGATGACCTACTACCTCATAATTATGATTTAACTATCTCATTATTACTATCTCGTAATTATGTAATTATGACAGTTTGATCAGTATGACGTTACGAGGCATGATTGACCATGTATCCAAGTATCTGAGTAAGGAGGTACAGGACATTTTACTCTACCAATTTATTTGTATTAGCCTCTAAACATGCCATGTCTTTCTCTTTGTGTCTGCATTTTTTGCATAGTTGGAAACAAACAGCTTACCACCAGTTTCTATTTTACATGTTCAGTAATAATTTTCCCATAGACTTTCTATAGTATATACGGGCTCCTCACTCCCCACCATTGAGGCTGCCCAGCACATGTGATGTTTCTCACCCCAGCCATGGACTGTTTGAACTCCTCCATGAAAGGCACCACAGAACTCTCCCAGACCAGCAGGTTCAGGAACAGTTCCCCACCCCTCCCCTGGACATCAACCAGTGCCTCCAGTGGACCTACCGGACACTCCCACCCCCACATACCTTCCTCCAGTTCACCCCGTAGTAGACTCTTTTATATACTGTTCATACTGTATATATCATCTGTAGTGTATTCATATTTATACTACTATACATACCTGTATTCATATTCAGATTGAGATTGCCTGAATGGCCAAAGAGGCAAATGGAGAACTCCAAACAGTACTTCATTTTGTCTTTTCTGCTGTGTCCACATGCATTTACTCACACCACCCTTCAACCCCAAAATTAGGGATACACCGATACCGATACCAGTATCCGGTCCGATACTGTGCTCATGTACTCGTACTCATACTCGTTAAACTACTCCGATACAACCGCACCGATACCACTTTGGCAACGCAACGTTAACCTTGTAATATTCTTAGCCAAGGAATATTGAAATAAAGAGATGCAACCGAGTTGGCGTTTATGGATGTTTAATAGAAACTGCGCATGGTACCGAGTATCTGACTGACTACCTAATAATCCTATCCCTGGTGTAATACACCACCTCACCTATAGGTGAGGTGGCGCCTGGCGCATGCCTTGTACAGTGTTGCCAACTTAGAGACTTCGTCTCTATATTTAGCGAGTATTCAGACTAGAGCCCTGCAATGGAGCCCGAGGCCCGGGGGGCCCGAAAGCCCGACAGCCCGAGGGCTGTCGGGCTTTTTTTTCTCTCACTCCTCATATTGAAATGAATTAGATTCAAGAGAGGGCTTTATTACCAGCAGCAGCAGCAGGTGAGCCGTGCCGTTCAGCGCCGCTGGAAGAGTAATATGAGGAGAGGAGGACTGGACTGGCCCCTGAAACCATGGATGTGATTCTTTTCCTTCATGATGCAAAGTGACTTAAAAAGACATGTTGCCATGTTAAGCGGCTGACTGTTTTTGTGTGATTGGACGTTTTTTTTATTATTATTCATAAAATGAAGCTTGTAACATGGATCACTACCAATGAACTGACAGCTGTTGGAGTTGATAAGATGGTGTCTGTGAAACTGACTCTCATCGCCTGTGAGTATACATTTCTTAATTTATTTATATTAGTAAACAGAAGATTATCCATTATCCATTCTACTCTTGTACCATCGAGAGTGTTCTTACAGGATGCATCACCGTCTGGTACGGGAACTGCACCGCACTGGAGCGTAGAACACTACAGAGGGTGGTGCGGACGGCCCAGTACATCGTTGGAGGTGAGCTTCCCGCCCTCCTGGATATATACACCAGGCGGTGCGTGGCCAAGGCCAAAAGGATTATTAAAGACAATAACCACCCCAGCGACGAACTGTACACACTTCTACCGTCAGGCAGGCGATACCACAGTATCAAGTGCCACACGAGCAGATTCAGAGACAGCTTCCACAGTCAGGCCATCAGGCTGCTGAACAAGTTCAGCATCAATGTCTAAGTGCTAGTTGGCTAAGGTGTTACTTTGCTAGTGCTAGTCCTGGTGATAAGTTGTTACTGCTGGAGCTAGCGCTGGTAGCAGTGTTAAGTGTTGGTGCTAGTGCTATGCTGGTGTTACTGCTAGTGCTGGTCCTGGTGCTAGTGTTACTGCTAGTGCTGGTGCTGGTGTTAGTGCTAGTCCTGGTGCCAACTGCTGGTGCTAGTGTTGTGTCGACTGTCTGGGAAGGTATTCTGTGACATTCTGTGAATGTCAGCATATAACAATGTATATTTTAGTACATCGATTTATATGTGTATTGCTCACCTGGACATTTTTGCTGTATATTCCATTTCATTTTATATTTCATTTACTTATTTTACAGAGAATTTATATTCATAGTTCTATTTCTATTTTGCACAGTTCTATTTCTGTTTTGTATTCTTTTATAATTACTGTCGGCTGTCGGGCGTTTTGCACGAAATGTTTTTCACTCACTGCTTATACTCACGTGTAAATTGTGAAGTGACAATAAAATACTTGAATACTTGAATACTTGAAAACAGTCTGTACTTACATTTGTGTCTCTCTCCCTCCATCTAGACAAGGCCTTGAAATTTGAACATCCACACACAACCCATGCGGACTACTACACAGAGATTCCAGCGTATGCACCTTTAATTCACACTGACAATGCGGGCCAATACAGCACTGTGCCTCCAAGCCCAGTCCTCCGGAAACGGGAGCGTCTAACAGTACCAATGTTTTACCGGATTGGATGAGAATTTGGGCTGGCTATAATATGCAATGGTACCCGAAGAAGATCCGATGGGTGGACAATCTCTGCAGTGCAGAGTTTGTGGTCCTCGGTAACTCCCTTTCCACTTGTATGTATGAATACATGATGTATGAATTACATTAGATAATACTATTGAATAAATATATGGCAGCATTCATATCTGTTGTTGTATTTCGTCTTATTGTAACATTAGCCAGAGAACATGTTTCGACGTTTAGTATTAAATCAAATCATCTGCTGCAAGTATATTTGTTTCTGTTTGATCCCTGGCTGGTGCAAACATTCATGGATGGTTGATGCCTGACTGGTACAAACCATCATGGATTGATGCCTGGCTGGTACAAACCATCATGGATTGATGCCTGGCTGGTACAAACCATCATGGATTGATGCCTGACTGGTACAAACCATCATGGATTGATGCCTGGCTGGTACAAACCATCATGGATTGATGCCTGGCTGGTACAAACCATCATGGATTGATGCCTGGCTGGTACAAACCATCATGGATTGATGCCTGGCTGGTACAAACCATCATGGATTGATGCCTGGCTGGTACAAACCATCATGGATTGATGCCTGACTGGTACAAACCATCATGGATGGTTGATGCCTGGCTGGTACAAACCATCATGGATTGATGCCTGGCTGGTACAAACCATCATGGATTGATGCCTGGCTGGTACAAACCATCATGGATGGTTGATGCCTGGCTGGTACAAACCATCATGGATTGATGCCTGGCTGGTACAAACCATCATGGATGGTTGATGCCTGGCTGGTACAAACCATCATGGATTGATGCCTGACTGGTACAAACCATCATGGATTGATGCCTGGCTGGTACAAACCATCATGGATTGATGCCTGGCTGGTACAAACCATCATGGATTGATGCCTGACTGGTACAAACCATCATGGATTGATGCCTGGCTGGTACAAACCATCATGGATTGATGCCTGGCTGGTACAAACCATCATGGAGTTGCGTTGCCAAAGTGGTATCGGTGCGGTTGTATCGGAGTAGTTTAACGAGTATGAGTACGAGTACATGAGCACAGTATCGGACCGGATACTGGTATCGGTATCGGTGTATCCCTAATTTTGGGGTTGAAGGGTGGTGTGAGTAAATGCATGTGGACACAGCAGAAAAGACAAAATGAAGTACTGTTTGGAGTTCTCCATTTGCCTCTTTGGCCATTCAGGCAATCTCAATCTGAATATGAATACAGGTATGTATAGTAGTATAAATATGAATACACTACAGATGATATATACAGTATGAACAGTATATAAAAGAGTCTACTACGGGGTGACACTGGGGAGAGGTATAGTGGTGGGGGTGGGAGTGTCCGGTTAGGCTCCACTGGAGGGCACTTGGTTTGATGGTCTCCAGTGGAAGGGGTGGGGAAACTGTTCCTTGAAACTCTGCTGGTCTGGGAGAGTTTCTGTTGGTGCCCTTTCAAATGGAGGAGTTCAAAACAGTCCATGGGCTGGGGTGAGAAACATCACATGTTGCATGGGCAGTCCTCAATGGTGGGGTAGTGAGGAGCGCCGTAATATAACTATAAGAACCACCGTCTATGGGAAAATTATTACTGAACATGTAAAATAGAAACTGGTGGTAAGCTGTTTGTTTCCAACTATGCAAAAAATGCAGACACAAAGAGAAAGACATGGCATGTTTAGGAGGCTAATAAAATAAATTGGTAGAGTAAAATGTCCTGTACCTCCTTACTCAGATACTTGGATACATGGTCAATCATGCCTCGTAACGTCATACTGATCAAACTGTCATAATTACATAATACGAGATAGTAATAATGAGATAGTTAATCATATTATGAGTAGTAGGTCATCATTATGAGATTTATGTGATTTTTTTGATGTGTTTTAAGTGCCGGAACGGGTTCCCATAGACATACCTTTGGCGACAGAAGTGTCCGCTAATTCACGTCCTGTAAACCGTTGCTCGTTCTAAAAGTGCCGACAGAGAGGGCGGCCGACCGTAGTTTGACGCCACCTTATTCTAGTTATTTGCGGACAATTTTTACAGTAACTCAAAACACTTCCCTTGCGGCCTATTGGTTTATTATATTAGATAATCATTTTAGATAAGTTATGTTTTGCTGGGCCTTGTAAACTCCTGATGGGAACAAGAGCCTGCCATGATGGATGACATTAATTCACACTGAAGAAATCAATGTTAATTTGAGTTTTACTGTACAGTTGGGAAAGTCCCATCTACATGTGAGAATGTGTTATTTTCTTATCGACATTACTAAATCAAACTACGATTGGCGTTTGTGATGAAGGACAGAGACTCTGCGGCTGCCTCCAGTCCGCCTGCGGCCGGACAGCAGGAGCAGAGGACGTCGGTGCGTCGGCGGTGGCCACGCTGGGCTCGCTTCCTCAAGGTACTTTCACCACAGCTTTTCTCTCATATGATGTGTATATCTATGTATTTTTTGTTTAGTTTAGTGACTGTCTTTTAATGACTTTAAATGCAACAGAGGAATCGGGGCCTGGAGACACCGGCTGTTGCCGTGTGTGGATGTTGGACATGGAGTGACCATTCAAGATTCCTTTATTGCCATATGTAACAAGTACAATGGAATGTCTACTCCCCATTCACTCCTGCAGTATTCTACTAAACATTCAGTAAGATAGTACCTAATAAGTAAAGTAAAAAGTGACAAGGAAGTAACAATATTATAGCGGGTGGTGCAAAAATGTAGTAGAAGTGTCGTGCAATAATATCTTGATCATAAAAAAGAGTAAATAGTAGATAGTAACAGCAACATGTAATTATAAAGTATAATGATAAGTGACCAGTGCAGTACATAGTCCAATAGGCCAATAGTCACAATAGTCCAACAAGTGAAATAATAGGTTACCCACAGTGTTACGATAGTGTAGTTCACAACAATATGGATGTATATCAGAAATATGTGGGAGTATCTAGAATAGACGGTATGTGTGTGTGTTCTCCTGTATCAGTGACTCCACCCAGAAGGACAGCAACTCTGCGGCCGCCACAGGGCCCCCCATGGTAGGTGCACGGACCTCCGTCCAGGACATCAGATCCAAGGCAGATACATTGGTCTCTGTCCAGGACAGCAGATCCGAGGCAGATGCACCGACCTCTGTCCAGGACAGCAGCTCTGAGGTAGATGCACCGACCTCTGTCCAGGACAGCAGATCTGAGGCAGATGCATTGACCTCCGTCCAGGACAGTAGCTCTGAGGCAGATGCCTGGACCTCCAGCCTGGAGGGCGGCACCGGCTTCTGGAACCTCTGGGGCTGGGGGAGTCTCCGTCCAGGACAGCAGCTCCGAGGTAGATGCACGGACCTCTGTCCAGGACAGCAGCTCCGAGTCAGATGCATGGACCTCCAGCATGAGCAGCAGCTCCGAGTCAGATGCACAGACCTCCAGCTTGGGCAGCGGCCTCGGCCTCGGGAACCTCTGGGGCTGGTGGGCTAAATAAATACCCTCACACCCATACGCATTGTGACACACTCAGTAGGGGTAAGAGTGTTCACGAGACTGAAAATAATAAATTCAATGTCCACAACAAAAATCAATGAAATGCAAACGCTTTATCGACTGTAACTGGGAGTGAGAGGTTATGGTTAGTAGCAGTGCCAAGTCCGTGATCCAATAGAGTCATGGTTGTCCAGAAGCAGGGTCTAGCACACTGGAACGAATTCTCAGACAGATCAGGGCGAGGCAGGCGGGAGGTAGTCAAGCCAGCGAGAGTCATACACGAAGCGGGATCTCGGACGTTCAAGGACAAAGGCACACAGCCAACTTCTTCTACGAACACAGAACATACACAGCACATTAATAACAACTCCACCACTTCCGACTACTTCCACCACACACCACTTCCACCAACCCTCCACCACTTCGACCACTTCTGAGGTCCTCTCCTATTTATGTTCTGTAAACAAGGCGTTGATTGGCTGCCGCAGAGTTTCTCTAACAAGGCACATCCAATTCGGATGATTGCAGCCAGGAACGGTGACGTCATGGGGAACTCCATATTTGGGCATAGGCTTGATTGTAGGTCTAGACGGCACATAATAATGATAATAATCCTTACTTCTCCTCTCATGCTCCTCGGTGGCCAGCTGCCACAACATACACACACACACACACACATACACACACACACACACACACATTCCAAAGGAGGATGGGACACCCCCAGAGAGTCTGGTTCCTCCCAAGGTTTCTTCTAACCCAGAGGAGGAAGTTTTACCTTGCCACAGTCGCCCCTGGCTCTCTCCCTAGCACTAGATCAGCCTGTTGGCCCCCAGACTGATCTGGTGTTATCGTTAGGCTGTGTGCTTGCTCTCTGGGGAAAGGGTAAAGGGTAAAAAATTATAATTCCTTGTTAATTCCTTGAGTTATACCCTTAATCTGTAAACAAACAGATTAATCAACACATTTACAGCTTTCTCCTTTTTACATTGGTCATATGGAATACCTCAAATATATCACTTATGTTAAATATTGTCTACATTTAAAGTAACTAGTCAATGAAAGGTCAGCAGTCTGACCTTTGCTGATGTAACTTTAACAGGTTTCCACTAGGTAGCAAACCAACGCAGCCCATGATTCATAGGCCTATTGAACCTAGACATTTCGTTTCGTGAGCCAATCCTATGCACAAATTCTCTGCCAGCATGCTAACAGACTAATGCTGGCAATTCAGTTTTAAGTTCCTGCACTACTCTGAAGCAGAATTGTGATTTATTGAATACAATATAATCAATCATTAAATAAGGATTATTATATGAATAAGGCTTTATAGGTTCTGGCAATCAAGCAATCTGATTGGTGCCGTAATATAATAACCACACATGGCAACATACAAATGAATATATATAAATAGGCAAACTATGTTCATAAAAACTGTCTGAATTGGAACGTGTAGTGACCGCTAGTATATTGCATAGCAACAAGTGCTCAGGCAGCCAGGAGGGCCTATTTCTTTGAACAATGCTGTATGAACATGTTAATAAAAGCTATTTGTAATGTGTAAATTGTAATGTGTCTATTAGCCTACTTTCATATTGCCATGCTTGGTGACCGTTTTCATAAAAGCAGTGTCCTGCCTACTGTAGCTCACTACAGGCCGTGATATATGGTTATTAGAACAACGCCCCTCAGCTGTGATATAATAACCATATACCACGGCCTGTCGTGAGCTATTGCTTAAGTATACACTGTTGAAATGATGGCAATTGCAACAGCATTACAGTAGATAGAGAAGTTACACATTAAGTAACGTATTCTTTGTTCAGATTCATGTTCCCCTTTAAAGTCATTAGTCATTTAGAAGAAGAAGAAGAAGATCTTTATTAATCCACACATGTAGTGGTCACACAACACACAGTGGGAAGTGGTAGCCGGCAAACACACACACATGCGCATGCAGGGAGGGTGGCCCGTGGAAATGGCATTGAAATGGCCTCTGCATTTGACCCATCCATTCCGCTGCCCCTCCAGGGGCAGCCAGGAGCAGTATGTCTCACAGTAGGCAGGACATTGTTAATGAGATATACGAAACCCTGTACAGATTTAAAAGGATGAATATTTTAATAACATTTTATGTGGATACCAGCGTCCCACGAGATGGGATTAATGTAGAATGGGACATGTAAATGTGGAATGGTTAGCAAGACAGGCTCTGCAACAGTCGGGAATTGTTAGACCAGTCGTCAGTTCAGGTAAATGTGAAGCAAAATGATGATGAAAAGAAACAGTCATTAAAGAGTGGCAGCACAGTTCGGTTTACAGGAAACACAGGACGACATCTTTATACAGTACAGCCAGAAGTGGGCACAATAAGGATAACTAGAAGGAGCACTAAAGAGGAGAACATCATTACACGGATAAGGGAAGGACATACCAGACTTAATAAAACACTGCACTTAATAAACAAACACCCTTCAGGATTATGTGAGCACTGTCAAGTAGAGGAATCAGTGGAGCATTTTCACTGCCAAAAGTACTCTTGAGAACGAGTAACATTTGAGAGAGAAGCCTGGAGTAAAATAAATGAGTTTAAAAAAAGTTTGACATCTGGTTAGGAAGACTTCTTCAGTATTTGAAAGAAACTGAGTGTTGTGGGGCGCTCCTCTCCCGAGCCTACCACGTCACCGGAGGCGAGTCGGGATCTCAGCCCGACCGCTGACGGAAACACCCGAGCGAGTGGGACGCGCTCGGGTGTAACAAGGCGCAGCCTCGCCAGGTGCAGACAATTACGATCAGGACCCAGCGGCTATTTAATCCCGTCATGAACAAGACACGTTGCTAGAACGTACTACCCCCTCGGCGTCGGTTCCCTGTGGTCTCCGCGTTACCCTGTGTCTCCACGTCTCCTCGCTCCTCGTCTCCTCGCTCCAGTGACTCCCTCTCCGGACCCCTCCTCTCCTCGGACCCTCTCCACGCCCCTATCCCTGGATTCCCCTTTTTTCCTCGCAGACGGATCCCCGACAGACCCCCTGACCCCCCGGACTACCCTGACTCTCCCTAAACCCTCCGTTAGGTATTTTGGTTTTCTTGATAGATTAGTGTTAGATTTATTTATTTATCTAGTTGATTATTTATATATATATATATATATTAGGTATTTTATACCTATATATATATATTAGGTATTTTATACCTACTAGCTACGTTCCCTGTGAATATAATAAAGACCCGTGGAACATAATACTTGTGTCTGTTCTCCATTGTTTACTCAGACTCCTGATCGTGTCTGGGTCCTAACACTGAGGTGATAAACATTT
This sequence comes from Coryphaenoides rupestris, assembly GCA_002895965.2. NCBI lineage: Eukaryota > Metazoa > Chordata > Actinopteri > Gadiformes > Macrouridae > Coryphaenoides > Coryphaenoides rupestris. The sequence continues at coordinate 38,514 of PIJE02003045.1, read as the reverse complement.
AGTGTTCAGTGAAAGTGTTTTTATTGGAATTAGTAGTTTGATTATTTATTGTATTTTATGATGATTCTCATTATTTCTTTTATTTATATATATATATATATACACTTAAAATAATCAAATGATTATTTCTAAATTCGGCTTTTTTGTTTTCCACCAAACTTTGTTTTCATATGTTGGAACTGGAATATGTTGGTCGGGAATCCGCAAATTAATAATAAAGAAATACAATTTAAATACAACCAACGTCACTTGTGTTGAAAATGAAACCGTGATCTCGTCTGGCCGTTACACACTCCTGTACAGTAGGTGGCGGTATACACACGGAATGATGTAACCGCCAATAAAAAAGAAGTAGAAGAAGTCACACTTGTGCGACGGAACAACAGTCTGCCCTGTGTGTGTGTGTGTGTGTGACAGCGACAGCTCAAATGACGTAAAAATGGCTCCAACAATAGAAACGATCACTTTAACGCTACAGTTCTCCAATTAATTCATCACAATTCATCGTCATCATCATCGTTAATCATCAGCACGATGTCGTTTGTCGTGGACTCGGTCATCATGTTCACGTCGCAGGTACTTCGCTTCTTCAGTCTTTCCCTCACAATAAATATCACGATATATATGACATTCGTACTCGTATAAAACTTGTATATCTATAGGCGGCTAACTATTGTCTCAGATTGTTATTATCCTCAAACGAATGTGTCTGTTCCTGGTTCAAATTGACGCTTTTATTTATTTATATTGTATTTTTGTACACAGGTGCTTTTCTTTGGCTTCGGGTGGCTGTTCTTCATGCGTCAGCTGTTTAAAGATTATGAGGTTGGTAGTGACTAACTGACTACACACAAACATTGACGATACAGATCAGTCAGCAGCAGTTACTATACCCTGCTTCTACAGGAAGTTACTTCCTGTTCCTATAGAAGCAGGGTATAGTAACTTTCCTGTAGAAGCAGGGTATAGTAACTTTCTGTGCCTGTGGAAGCAGGGTATAGTAACTTCCTGTTTGTGTGGAAGCAGGGTATAGTAACTTCCTGTTCCTGTATGGTAAGCAGGGTATAGTAACTTCCTGTTTGTTGTGGAAGCAGGGTATTAGTAACTTCCTGTTTGTGTGGAAGCAGGGTATAGTAACTTCATGTTCCTGTGGAAGCAGGGTATAGTAACTTCCTGTTCCTGTAGAAGCAGGGTATAGTAACTTCCTGTTCCTGTAGAAGCAGGGTATAGTAACTTCCTGTTCCTATAGAAGCAGGGTATAGTAACTTCCGTGTCCTGTAGAAGCAGGTTATAGTAACCTCCTGTTCCTATAGAAGCAGGTATAGTAACTTCCTGTTCCTGTAGAAGCAGGGTATAGTAACTTCCTGTTCCTGTAGAAGCAGGGTATAGTAACTTACTGTTTCTGTGGAAGGAGGGTCAGTTTTATTGATGTCTGTCGCAGCACCAGCATGGAGTCAATGTTCATGGACTAGTTGTGTCTATACTGGTGGCAGTGCCATACCTATATATCAAACAGACCCATCATTCATGTTATCAGCTACAGCCATGTTTTTCCTGCTCTGAAAAGCATCTATTGATTTCACAAACACAACTCATTCAAACTATGTGCTCATTTGAGGTAGATGAATAATCCTTACTTCTTATCTCTGTTATCGCGCCAGGTGCGGCAGTATGTGGTCCAGGTGGTTTTCTCCATAACCTTTGCCTTTTCATGCACCATGTTTGAGCTGATTATCTTCGAGATTCTTGGCGCATTAAGCAGCAGGTAAGTGTCATCATCACCCCCGTCCACCTGTGGAAGACGATAGGGTCGGTTCTCCACACAACACTCATCGAATGTCTCTCCTCCAGTTCCAGGTATTTCCACTGGAAGTTGAACTTGTACGTCATTCTGCTGGTGCTCATCTTTGTGGTGCCCTTCTACATCGGCTACTTTGTCGTCAGCAACATACGTCTGTGTGAGTGTGTTGATGTGAATCTCTTGAGAAATGAAATGGAATAAAATTACGGTTAATGCCTTACAATAGTTGGCACTGCAGCCATTAGTAATGAGCCCCCTTTTTCCTTTTTCTACGCAGTGCAAAGGCAGAAGCTCCTGTTTGCGTGTGTGGTGTGGTTCACCTTCATGTACTTCTTCTGGAAGCTGGGAGATCCGTTCCCCATTCTCAGTCCCAAACACGGTGAGATGGAGTCCTCCTACCTCCTTTGCCCCCTCCCCCATCGAGCTGTGAAGTGGTCTGTCCCGAATGATACCACTGCTGACATTTGACTTACTTACTTACTAGTTGGTACAAGTTTACTAATTGTATTTTTTTTTCATCTTGGGTTAGTATTTATGTAATTTGAATACACTCTTCCTTCTCAAGACTGTCTACACTGGTGGTGGTAATTGGCTGTTTGCTGGTCAAGTCAATTTAATGTGTATAGCCCTTCGTCACAGTTAGTCTCAAAGGGCTTTACAGGCCATATGATTGTGGGCCATGTGATTATGACACCACCCCCTAGCCCCCCTAAGGGCAAGAAATGACTCATATGGACATAAAAAGGGGTAACAAAGCATAACGATTATAAGCGACAAAGTACAAATGATAAAGGTAATGGTACTATTGTGGAGTGATGGAGTGCTGGCTGGAGAGCTAGCTGGTAGCCGTCAGGTGGGGTGGCCAACAGGTATCCAGTCATGATCACAGCAACACCCGAAAAGCTGGTCTCACTGTGTTCGCCCTCCTGCTGTTGCTAGCTAGCGCTGTATTCTCTGACTCCCCCTCTCTCAGGCATCCTCTCCATTGAGCAGCTGATCAGCCGTGTCGGGTCATCGGGGTCACGCTGATGGCCCTGTTGTCAGGGTTCGGTGCGGTCAACTGTCCCTACACCTACATGTCCTACTTCCTCAGGTGAACCCAATCATAGTCCTGCCTGTCTAGTTACCGTGTAGTATGTTGTCATGGACCAGGCAGACACTTGTATCCCCATGTAGAGAATAGAGTTTAAAGTTCTAATGAAGCCGGTAGCGGAGAGGGAATCTTCCTCTCTTAGGTCGGGCTACAGCTTGGCTGCGGCAGACATTTGGGGGGATTTACATTTACATTTAGCAGACGCTTTTATCCAAAGCGACTTACAAAGAGTACATTTGTAGAGGAGGCAACAATATATCACTGTGGTACATAAAGATAAGAATAGAGCAGGTTTCAAGCATTCATAGTTACAAGGTTAATAGAACGAGTTTCATAATTGCTAGGTTGTCTGCATAATATCTGGGATAAGAGCAGACGTACCATTCTGAGTGCATTACCAACATCAAAGGACATAAAATATGCGTAATAATGCTACATACTATTAGTACTATTAATAATAGATGGGATATAGATACAGTATTGTTTGTCTCGCCACTACACTACCCTGCCCTGTCTTTCTGTTTTCATTAATCAACCAAGCAATGTATATTGTCCAGAATACAAACCAAAACGACTGATTTGATTCAATCGGTTCAATGTGGTTTGCAGGAATGTGACTGACAGCGACATCCTGGCCTTAGAGAGGAGGCTGCTCCAAACCATGGACATGATCGTCAGTAAAAAGAAAAGGTCTGACAGTATCTTCAAAACGTCACTTTGTGGTTTAAAAATAAATAAAACGATCCCCAGCTGGGTTCCAGTGTGTTCTGCGATCCACTAATGTGTCCTGCCTGTCTGTCTGCCTGTCTCTCTCTGTCTGTCTCTCTGTCTCTGTCTCTCTGTTTCTCTCGCTGCCTGCCTGTCTGTCTGCGTTCAGGATCGCCATGACACGCCGGCAGATGTACCAGCGTGGGGAGGACCAGAACAAGCAGACGGGATTCTGGGGGATGATCAAAAGTGTCACCTCCTCGTCGTCCGGCAGTGAGAGTATCCTTCACCACAAAGCAACAACAACAACAATGTCAACAACCATGCAGCATTTTCCATTGAGCTCATCTGTATTATAATAATAATAATAACTATTTGTAACAGAAAAAACAGAGTTTACAAAGTGCTTTGACAGACAAAGCAAAAACAGGTTACTCAGAAGACAATATAACAGCCGATAGCAGAACAGAATGGCCAAACAAAAGCAAGACAAGATCATGGTAAAGTGAAAATAAAGTTGGAACAAGAAGACAATAAAAACATGGTAAATGGATTGCATTTATAAAGCGCTTTTATCCAAAGTGCTTTACAGTTGCCTCACATTTACCCATTCATACACCGACGGTGGTGTCAACCATGCAAGGTAACAACCAACACGTCAGGAGCAGTTAGGGTTAGGTGGTGTCTTGCTCAGGGACACCTCCACACTTAGCTAGGAGGCGGAGCCCGGGATCGAACCAGCAACCTTCCTGTTGCCAGACAACCACTCTTACCTCCTGAGCTACTGCTGCCTAAATAAATAAATGTAATAAAAATTTGTGGTGGGACTCGATTAAAAAAATGAATCTAATTCATTAGAGGCTTTGTAATTGATTAATCGCATATCAATATTTGACACGAGAAGCAACATTTTTCAATTCAAATGGATTTTGGTATACAAGTGATGAACAATGGATAGACTATACATAGACATAGACATAGACAGACATATACTGTACATATACATATACATAGACATACGTTTAAGCAGCAAAATCCTGTTTATTTTAGCTACACAGACCAACAGATCATTGCAGCAATTTTAGGAATAATTTCAAACACAATGTACCTAAACTAATGTGACACTAACCCTCCCCACCCTCCCCTACCCACACAAATATCCTTGGTCAAAATAATAAACAGACCAACAGTTTAACATAAAGTGCCATTTCTACCATCTAAAATGGTTAAAAAATTAATTAACGGTCAAACACGGTCTCTTCCGGTGCATCCATGTTTGAGCCTCCAACACTCTAGTGGGGCTTTGTTGTCTGACGTCACTCAATGCACGTTGTGCGTCGCTATAATCGGTATGCCTGGAATTCGTCCACTGAGAAACGTTCCGTGGTGTTTGGAGTGCAAAAATAAAGTGCGATTAAAATGCGTTAACTAGTTTTAACGCGTTATTTTTTCTGTAATTAATTAATCAAAATTAACGCGTTAAAGTCCCAGCCCTAATAAAAATGTCTTGTGTTTTGCTATCTCCCATCGTCTTGAGTGCTCCTTGACCTCCACCCCCCTCCCCCCCCCCCCCCCAGACCTCTCTGTGATCCAGCAGGAAGTGGACGCTCTGGAGGAACTCAGCCGGCAACTCTTTCTGGAAACGGTGGACCTGCAGGCCACCAAGGTGACGGCTCGCTCTCAACTCTCGTGCTTTACTGGACCCCCACTGATCCCCACCGATACCCACCCCCTATGGACACCATACTACACGTTTTATTAACCTTTAACCCCACTGACTCACACCCCCTATGGACACTATACTACACGTTATATTAACCTTTAACCCCACTGACTCCCACCCCCTATGGACACTATACTACACGTTATATTAACCTTTAACCCCACTGACTCCCACCCACTATGGACACTATACTACACGTTATATTAACCTTTAACCCCACTGACTCCCACCCCCTATGGACACTATACTACACGTTATATTAACCTATAACCCCACTGACTCCCACCCACTATGGACACTATACTACACGTTATATTAACCTTTAACCCCACTGACTCCCACCCACTATGGACACTATACTACACGTTATATTAACCTATAACCCCACTGACTCCCACCCCCTATGGACACTATACTACACGTTATATTAACCTTTAACCCACTGACTCCACCCCCTATGGACACTATACTACACGGTTATATTCAACCTTTAACCCCACTGACTCCCATCCCCCTATGGACACCTACCACTACACGTTATATTAACCTTTTAACCCCACTGACTCCCACCCCCTATGGGACACTATATTACACTGTTATATTAATGCTCGTTAACCCCACTGACTCCCACCCACTGATGGACCCACTATACTACACGTTATATTAACCTTTAACCCCACTGACTCCCACCCCCTATGGACACTATACTACACGTTTATATTAACCTTTAACCCCACTGACTCCCACCCCCTATGGACACTATACTACACATTATATTAACCTTTTAACCCACTGACTCCACACCCCCTATGGACACTATTACTACACGTTATATTAACCTTTAACCCCACTGACTCCCACCCCCTATGGACACTATACTACACGTTATATTAACCTTTAACCCCACTGACTCCCACCCCCTATGGACACTATACTACACTTATATAACCTTTAACCCACTGACTCCCACCCCCTATGGACACTATACTACACGTTATATTAACCTTAACCCCACTGACTCCCACCCCTATCGGGACACTATACTACACGTTATATTAACCTTTAAACCCCACTGACTCCCAACCCCACTATGGACACTATACTACACGTTTATATTAACCTTTAACCCCACTGACTCCCACCCTATGGACACTATACTACACGTTATATTAACCTATAACCCCACTGACTCCCACCCACTATGGACACTATATTACACGTTATATTAACCTTTAAGCCCACTGACTCCCACCCCCTATGGACACTATACTACACGTTATATTAACCTTTAACCCCACTGACTCCCACCCACTATGGACACTATACTACACGTTATATTAACCTTTAACCCCACTGACTCCCACCCACTATGGACACTATATTACACGTTATATTAACCTTTAACCCCACTGACTCACACCCCCTATGGACACTATACTACACGTTATATTAACCTTTAACCCCACTGACTCCCACCCACTATGGACACTATTGCGTTACATTAACGCACATCTTTTCTTTAAATTGCACCTTGTTTGATGACCCCTTGATCATACCTGATGAGGGAGTCAGGTTATATTTATCGCGCTGCCTTGTCTTGTCATTCAGGAGCGCATCGAGTATTCCAAGACATTCCAGGGGAAATATTTCAATTTCCTAGGCTACTTCTTTTCCATCTACTGTGTTTGGAAAATCTTCATGGTGAGAAATGCTTACACACACACACACACACACACACACACACACACACACACACACACACACACACACACACACACACACACACACACACACAAGAAGAGCCAATTACTGCATTTTTATTTGATCTCCATTGATTTGTCATATGGTGTCATTTTTGTCCTGCTCAGGCCACCATAAACATTGTGTTTGACCGAGTTGGGAAGACGGATCCGGTGACGAGGGGCATTGAGATCACAGTGAACTACCTGGGCATTCAGTTTGATGTAAGAACCCCCCCCCCCTTCACGCACCTCTCTCACTCACTCACTCACACACACACACTCACACACACACTCACACACACACTCACACAGGATCTCATGTGTAGTTACTGATTGCCGATGCATTAAAGTCCCTTATCTGCTCCCACTGCAGTTAAGCTGTCAATGATGATTAGCTTTTAATCATTTTCTACTCCGTGGGTTCACAATGCATGTTCACGCCTCACTCGCACTACGAATTATGCCGCTCGCGTTAGATTCAAGACTGGCCTACAAGGCTGTCAGCAGAACTGCCCCTACTGACCTCCAAACATTCGTCAGACCCCATGCCCACGCCTGAACCCTCCACCCAACACCTTCGGCTAGACGACTGGTACAACCGTCACTAAGAACAGCCAAACATCTCTCTGCCAAGTCCCAACTCTTCTCTGTTCTGGCACCGCAGTGGTGGAATGAACTCCTGACTGACGTCAGGATGGCAGAGTTGCTCACCAGCTTCCACAGACCCACCTGTTCAGAGTTCATCTGGAATCTATATAACCGCCACCCACCTTCTCTCCCCACCTTCCCTCCCCTAACCTTAGCACTAACTTGCGTGTTTGTACGTCTTGGTATTATTAATAGTACTTAGCATTGTTTAGCATATTGTATGTTCTTAGATGTTGGTAATGCACTCAGAATGGTACTTCTGCTCTTATCCCAGATATTATGCAGACAACTTGGCAATTATGAAACTCATTCTATTAACCTTGCAATTCTGAATGCTTGAAACCTGCTCTATGTACCACAGTGATATATTCTATAGTCTCCTTCAACTAATGTTCTCTTTGTAAGTCACTTTGGATAAAAGCGTCTGCCAAATGCCCTAAATGTAAATGTTATGCCGTTACACATTCTCAAACCGAGAATGTGTAACCCTGTGGGTCTGCTGGAGAGACAGTTGTCAACTTAATGATTAAGGGCTTGTGTCCACGTAGCATCTTTTACTGGCAGAAACCCGCCGGTAAGCACTCTTGGTTTGTTTACTGTTTCTATGACAACCAGCCACATTGGCTCCTTAGCGCCTAGCATAACTTCGTAGCGATAATTTCTTATCCAGTATAGAGCAGTAAAAGCAGCAAGATATGTGTGTCGAAGTAGACTTTGTCCACGCGTATACGGGTATTTCTGCGTATATGGCTATTTTGTAAATGTAGCGGAGCGGCAGTAGCTCAGGTGGTAAAGTAGTTGTCTCACAACAGGAAGGGTGCTGGTTCGATCCCCGGGCTCCCCATCCTAGCCAAGTGTTGAGGTGTCCCTGAGCAAGACACCACCTAACTGCTCCTGACTTGTTGGTTGTTTCCATGCAATGCAATCCATTTACCATTTATTCCCCTCCCCCCCCATCGACACCACACCAAAAAATTATTATATTTTCAACTCTGATCACTCAGTGGCCACGCAAAAATGGCGGAGCTCTGAAAAATAGTTTTTGGTCTGCAGACGGCCGCGTGCTGCCGCATACACTCTCTCCTCGTTGGGAACAATTGGAAACAGTTGCTGCCGCATCTATGTGGACACGAGCCCTCATGTGTGTATTTAGTTTTCATTATCTTGGTGTGGCCTTTACTTGCACTTACTCACTGTCCCCCTGTGTCTCTCTGTTGCTCTGTCTCTCTCTCTCTCTCAGGTGAAATTCTGGTCCCAACACATTTCCTTCATCTTGGTGGGAATCATAATTGTCACGTCCATCCGGGGTCTGCTCATCACTCTGACCAAGGTGAGGCTTCCTGACTCATTTACATTACATATACATTTAGGGCATTTTATATCGCTTTTATCCAAAGCGAAGGAGACAGCAATATATCACTGTAGTACATAAACATAGGAATAGAGCTGGATGCATTCAGTTACGAGGTTAATAGAACGAGTTTCAAAATTGCCAAGTTGCCTGCATAATAGCTGGGATAAGAGCAGACGTGCCATTCTGAATGCAGTACCAACATACAATATGCCAAACACCTGACAGCCAGCCGTTTCAGAGCCAATGCCTGGCTCTGTTTAATGTGTCACGTTGAGCAAATTTGAGGCATACGCTAACAGAGCAGATCTCACATTTCTCCTTCACCCTGTCCCAGTTTTTCTACGCCATCTCCAGCAGCAAGTCGTCCAACGTCATCGTCCTGGTCCTAGCACAGATCATGGTGAGTGTGACGATGACCCTGTGGTGACCCCACAACCAGGGGCGGGGCCATATGGCCAGAAACCTCTATCCCGATATCCCAAAGTCTATTAATATGATAATATAATAATGATATGAATATGATACATATCACAGTATAGTGTGTTTTCTGGTATGTAAAAAGAGAAATGGTCAATATAATATATATAATATCCTATTCATTACTTGTTTTTATTCTTATGTTAGTATTTTTGAGCAACCTCTGGCACAAGAATTTCCTTCGGGATGAATAAAGTTTCATCTTATCTTATAAAATAGCAACATGGCAAAGCCTTTTCTGTGTGAATGAAATACTTATAGGTTTCTCGTTTAGTTTACTGCAATATAATAGAATGGCCAGAGCAGTCAGAAGATGACGTCACTTGACTATAATGCAGCCTATAAAACCGGGAAATGGCGACACTTATTCCGATATATTGCGATATCCAAAATCTAAGACGATATCTCGTCTCACATGTCGATATTGATAAGTATCCATATATTGCCCGGGCCTACCTACCTACCGACAGCAGGGTGAAACAAAAACAAAAACAAGATGGCGTCCCCTTGTACCCGGGGCAGCAGTAGCTCAGGAGGTAAGAGCGGTTGTCTGGCAACTGCTGGTTCGATCCCCGGACTCCCCCTCCTAGCTAAGTGTGGAGGTGTCCCTGAGCAAGACACCACCTAACCCTAACTGCTCCTGACGTGTTGGTTGTTACCTTGCATGGTTGACACCACCGTCGGTGTATGAATGGGTGAATGTGAGGCAATACTGTAAAGCGATTTGGATAAAAGCGCTGTATAAATGCAATCCATTTACCATTGACTATTTGTCCCCCCCGGCAGGGCATGTACTTTGTGTCCTCAGTACTGCTGATGCGTATGAGCATGCCGCTGGAGTACCGCTCCATTGTCACCGAGGTGCTCGGGGAGCTGCAGTTCAACTTCTACCACCGCTGGTTCGACGTCATCTTCCTCGTCAGCGCGCTCTCCAGCATCCTCTTTCTCTACCTTGCACACAAGCAGGCGCCCGAGAAGCACATGATGCTGTGATGGACGCGCACACACACACACAAAGGCACACACATGTGCACTCTCTCTCTCTCTCTTTCTCTCTCTCTCTCTCTCTCTCCACAAAGCTTGGAATTCAGGTAGCCCCTGAGTTCAACCTGTTTTTTTGTATGACTGAATCTCCGGGCTGAGTGCGGTCAGCCTGTACTTCCTGAATCAGGAAAGGCCGACTACTGGACGACTGCTGAAGACTGCTGGATGTTCTCGGGGCGTGCAAGGGAAAGAGTTCGACGGTCATACTCGAATTGAAGTGTTGACCACAACGTGTTTTTGGTTGTCACTTAACCTGTGGAGAACTAATAAATGCTTTAAATCTCATCAGTGTGTGTGTGAGCTATTTCTTCTTCCAACCACATGTTCCAAATCTTGCACTCCAAGCAGTTTCAGAATCTCCCCATTATGACATCACAAGTGGGAGTGTCCACCCAGCTGTATGCTGGATAGATCAGCCTGCCAGCCTACACAGCTAGCTGTAGCAAACTGGTCGGCTTCTCTCTGAATGTAGTGGTTGAGCTTGAATTGAGCTCTTAGTTTGAGTGTTGACAGAGCAAAAATACCAACAGAACAATGAAGAATGTAGATGCATGTTTTTGAAGTGGAATATAATGTTTATTTGAATATTCGTTTTGTTTTACATAACGGCACAGAGTGTCCGCATGTCTTTTAATATTAGGAAATGTAATCATAAAAGTCTGCAATGTGTTTAATAGCTTATCTTGTGACAGGCAGAAATAGCATATTTGAACAATTAAAGTAGTTTCATACACCAGTTCTTCAATAAATAGATTCATTGCTTTTAGTAAAGTGACTTGACGATTTCACAAGAGGGTCTTATTGTCGTGGCTCATTAATTCTGTTGATAATTATTCCTGCAGGATTTGAAAGGTAGATGTTTAACACAGTGAAGTCCTCACTTCTCTCCCTCTATTAACATACGTGTGTGGCCCAGAGAGAGCAGGCCGTGGCTTTATGGAGAGCAGCCGAGAAAGTTAATCAATGATGAGCAGCATGTTCCTTACACGTTCCTCACATGCTCTTCAGAATCTCACATCCATACTTTCCTCAGATGAAACTGATGACACAGATGGCGTCTGCAAAAGAGCATCAGTTATAATATTAAATATAGTCCATATATTTTTCACCAGAGAAAGATCCGCTTTTGACATTTTAAAATGTCATCATTTATCATCATATATCAGTGATAAAAGACAAATACATGGCTATATTAATAAAACAAATACAATAAAACAAGAACAATATGAATAAGAACAATAAAAAAATTAAAAGTAATGACAGTTAAAATCGATACGTTTAGCAATTAAAACTTTGTTGTAATAAAAGGCAGTTGTAATAAAGTTGTTATAATTTTTATTAGGGATGCACCGATACCGATACCAGTATTCGGTATCGGTCCGATACTGTGCTCATGTACTCGTACTCGTACTCTTAAACTACTCCGATACAACCGCACCGATACCACTTTGGCAACGCAACGTTAACCTTGTAATATTCTGAGCCAAGGAATATTGAAATAAAGAGACTGCCAACACCGAGTTGCTCATTCTATCGGATGTTTATGAGAAACTGCGCATCCGGTACCGCAGCATGGGCGTAGAAGTTTCAGTGGGGACGCTGGGCGACATGTCCCCACCAATTAACGGAGGCCACCCCCCCCCATCAGACCACCGCAAATTAACAGCGCAACCCCCCCCCCCTTCAGAACGGCAAATCTAACAGCGCACCCCCCCCCTTCAGAACGGCGACATTAAACAGCGCACCCCCCCATCAGAACGGCCGAATTCAACAGCGCCCCCCCCCCCCTATCAGAACCGGCGACCATTAACAGCACACCCCCCATCAGAACGGCGAATTAACAGCGCACCCCCCCGCATTCAGAACCGCGAATTAACAGCGCACCCCCCCCATCAGAACGGCGAACATTAACAGCGCACCCCCCCCCATCAGAACGGCGAATTAACAGCGCACCCCCCCCCAGTCAGAACCACGACATTAACAGCGCACCCCCCCCCATCAGAACCGCGAATTAACAGCGCACCCCCCCATCAGAACCGCGAATTAACAGCGCACCCCCCCCCATCAGAACCGCGAATTAACAGCGCACCCCCCCCATCAGAACGGCGAATTAACGGAGCACCCCCCCCATCAGAACGGCGAATTAACAGCGCACCCCCCCCATCAGAACGGCGAATTAACAGCGCACCCCCCATCAGAACGGCGAATTAACAGCGCACCCCCCCATCAGAACCGCGAATTAACAGCGCACCCCCCCCATCAGAACCGCGAATTAACAGCGCACCCCCCCCATCAGAACGGCGAATTAACAGCGCACCCCCCCATCAGAACCACGAATTAACAGCGCACCCCCCCCCATCAGAACGCAAATTAACAGCGCACCCCCCCAATCAGACTGCGAATTAACCAGCCGCCATCCCCCCCCCCCATGCAGAACGGCGAATTTAACAAGCACACCCCCCCATCAGCAACGGCCGAATTAACGTGGGGAGCACCCCCCCCCCCCATTCAGAAACCGCGAATTAACAGCGCCCCCCCCCCCCCATCCAGAACGGGCGAAATTAACAGCGCACGCCCCCATCAGAACGGCCGAATTAACGGAGCCACCCCCCCCCCCCCCCAGAGACGCTGACTCTGAGCCCCGCGCCTCACGGGAGCGTCATTGCGCATCCTTGGCGCAATATCTGTGATGTCCACCAATGTCCTAAACAACAACACGTCCTTGGTACCGAGTATCCGACTGACGTATGTTGGATGGTTCTGAATAGGTTACATTTCATTGAAATGTGTGGCAGTGCCGTTATATTTGTTTAATTTGTTCACAGTCAGAAAGTGAGGAACATCTGATGAAAATTGAAAATAAAACATGTTTTCAAAGTCATTAGAACTGTAATGGTTTTATTAAGTACTCGTTATCGGTATTCGGTATCGGCAAGTACCCAAATGTAAGTACTTGTACTTGTACAAGTGGTATCGGTGCATCCCTAATTTTTATGCACAAACTATCATAAGATGTTAATATGAAGAGGGGTGTCTCTGGCTTACCCTCTCTCGTGTTTGTACGGCTGGCCTCTCCACCATGGCTGTGGTGTGCACCTGGGCAGCAGACCGGGGCCCCAGTAGCATGGCAGTGACAGCCACCCCTTTGGCCTTGAGCTTGTCGTACACGATCTTCCTGGCCACCAGGAGCTCCAGAGAGCTGCCGCTCCGGCGGATGAGATCCACCACTTGCTCGTGGGTACTGTTCTCCACGTTGACGGTGTTCACCTCCACTACGATGTCGCCATTCTCCAGGCCAGCCCTGTCCGCCACCCCGCCCCTCACCACCTACCGCCGGGGGAAGAGGGTGTGAAGCGCTCCCCTCTGGATCTAAACCGTTTCCAACTACTTTTAATTTGGTGTTTGGTCGGTCACTGTGCTGTCGGAAGTGCGACAGTGGTGGTGGTGGCGTTTACCTCTTTGATGTGCTGGCCGCACAGGCCCTGGATGCCGTTGAGGTGGAAGCCGTAGCCCTCTGGGTTCTTCTGCATCCAGCAAAGTTTAGGCTTGAGCTCGTCGTGCTCCTCCTCCTCCCCCCCGACCGCCATGGCGCCTGAATAGCCTGGGGCTGGCAGGTGGATGGCCTCCGTGTAGCTGGGTGGAGACGCAGAGCTCTCTCTATCTTCCCAGAAGAGCATTGGAGAGACTCCGGCCTGAGGAGAGCACGCACGACAATCTGTGTCATCTGATGGAATTTGCTGAAGAACTGGTTAATAAACCAGTTTGGTTCGGACCGGTACTCTTTCTGGTTGTTGGAAACCGTGAGCAAAAAGAACAAACAATGTACGGCACTAAACCCCGAAACTTTCGATCAACTGTGCGACTAATGCGGAAGTTTGGAGCCGTGTTTGATAGCTGCTCCTCACCCTCTTGTACATGTTGTCGGTGTCTTCATCCACCAGCAGGAGGCAGCATTTGTTGCCCCCCTGCCGGATTTTGTCCACCACCTGCTCATGATTGTCACCGTCAACGTCCTGCCCGTCCACCGCCACCAGCCGGTCCATGTCGCGCAGCCCCCCCAACTCCGCAGGGCTGCCCCTGTCGATGTCCGTGATGAAGTGGGCTGTGTGTGGAAGGGAAGCACTTGCTGTCAAAACACGAATGGCCGCTAAACCGCCCAGAACCATACCGTAGCCCCGCAACATGTCCCAACATGTCTTCTTCCCCACGGCTGGAACTGGCCTAATTAACAAGACCCGGGACTCCCCACTAATCCCCACTGATCCCCACCCCCTATGGACACTATACTACACGTTATATTAACGGTTAACCCCACTGACTCCTTTGTAAAAACTGAGGCAATAAAGCTAAATTCTGATTCTGATTCTGATTCTGAAAGCCAGCTGTTGGTCCCACAAATGACGTGATGATAATCACGTTATTGACTACTTTCGAATAACTTTTAGTTTGAAAGAGATTTCTTTCTGGTAAATGTGTGCTATGTGTGTGCACACATTTGCCGTATACTGTTTGTATATATATATGTGTACCTCTTTTCTTGGGGTCTTCCTTGAGGCGGTAGCCATAACCCTCGGGCCCCCTGGTCAGGTGGACGATACGCGGTTTGTGTGGGAGGTGCTTGAGTGTGGCCAGCCCCACCTCCACCCTGATGCCCCTGTTCAGGTAGAATCTGTACGTGTCCTCGTCAGCCAATAGGAACATGAGGTGGCTGCCCGCATCCTTGATCTTTTCCACCACCTGTTCGTGTGTGGCGCCCTCTACACTTTCCCTGTTGATCTCCAACAGGCGGTCGTTATCCCTGAACCCCGCCTGCTCGGCCATGCCCCCAGAGGTCACCTGGGTCATGAATACCCCCTGCTCACCTGAGCAGACAATCAGAGACCAGTGTTTACTTTATGCAGAGATCCAACAGCATGCCATTCTGAACTTGAAACAAAAGCTGTTGAAGAAACATATGATCGTCGCATCACATCGTACGAATCATTCTGACAATAGACACATGTCCCTCTGATCTGGTCCAATGCTTTACTTTCACTGAAATGTATGAATTGAATGTTTGATCGGGTTGTGATTTCATGACCATCTTCTGATCCTCACCTGTGAGCGACCGGATGGAGAATCCGAAGCTTCCGGTGGACTTGACCAGATAGCAAAGCTTGGCTTTCCGGGTCTCTGCACCCACTCCGTTGCTCACCGGTCTGGGATGAGGGTCAGACAGGTCATACCCCTCCAAATTGGCCCTGTTGTACAACACGTTGTCTATCACGTGGAATGTCACCGAGACTCCATTTTGCTTCACCAGGTCCACCACCTGATCCAGGACAGACACAGCACAAAAGAAGCTTCAGATCCGAAATGGTGATTGTCATTTGTTCTACAAAGTAAGCCACAAGCCTCCGCCTTCAGAACCTTCTGATGGGACAGTCCGTCCACAAAGTTCCCATTGACCCGGAGGATGCGGTCCCCGTCCTTCATGCCAGCCAGCTCCGCCGGGCCGCCCATGTCCAGAGAGCGCACCAGGTGTCCTGCCTCGCCCTGCTCCACCCTCAGCATGAAGCCGAAGGTGTGACCCTTCCTCTTGGTCAGGGCAATCACCCTCTGTCTGTAGGCGGCCATGACCTGAGCCAGAGGAAAGGGGAAGGGGTTAAACAAACACAATGCCTTAATCACTTAATCTGTCCTTGAATCTGTGGCTTTATCTCTCCCTCTCTCATGTCGAGATAGTGTACATCGTTGGAGGTGAGCTTCCCTCCCTCCTGGATATATACACCAGGCGGTGCGTGGCCAAGGCCAAATGGATTATTAAAGACATTAACCACCCCAGCCACGAACTGTACACACTTCTACCGTCAGGCAGGCGATATCGCAGTATCAAGTGACGAGCAGACTCAGAGACAGCTTCCACAGTCAGGCCATCGGGCTGCTGAACAAGTTCGGCATCAATGTTAAGAGCTAAGTATTAGTGCTAAGTGTAGGTGCTAGTGCTGGTGTTACTGCTAGTGCTGGTCCTGGTGCTAAGTGCTAGTGTTACTGCTGGTGCTAGTGCTGGTAGTAGTGTTAAGTGTTGGTGCTAGTGCTGGTGTTACTGCCAGTGCTAGTGTTACTGCTAGTGCTAGTCCTGGTAGTGTTAAGTGCTAGTGTTACTGCTGGAGCTAGTGCTGGTAGTAGTGTTAAGTGTTGGTGCTAGTGCTGGTGTTACTGCCAGTGCTAGTGTTACTGCTAGTGCTAGTCCTGGTAGTGTTAAGTGCTAGTGTTACTGCTGGTGCTAGTGCTGGTAGTAGTGTTAAGTGTTGGTGCTAGTGCTGGTGTTACTGCCAGTGCTAGTGTTACTGCTAGTGCTAGTCCTGGTAGTGTTAAGTGCTAGTGTTACTGCTGGTGCTAGTGCTGGTAGTAGTGTTAAGTGTTGGTGCTAGTGCTGGTGTTACTGCCAGTGCTAGTGTTACTGCTAGTGCTAGTCCTGGTAGTGTTAAGTGCTAGTGTTACTGCTGGTGCTAGTGCTGGTAGTAGTGTTAAGTGTTGGTGCTAGTGCTAGTGTTACTGCTAGTGCTGGTCCTGGTGCTAGTGTTACTGCTAGTGCTGGTGCTAGTACTGGTGTTAGTGTTAGTGCTAGTGTTACTGCTAGTGCTGGTGTTAGTGCTAGTGCTAGTGTTACTGCTAGTGCTGGTGCTAGTGTTGTGTCGACTGTCTGGGAAGGTATTCTGTGACATTCTGTGAATGTCAGCATATAACAATGTATATTTTAGTACATTGATTTATATGTGTACTGCTCACCTGGATATTTTGTTGTATATTCCATTTAATTTTATTTTATTCTTATTTTACACGGAATTTATATTTATAGTTCTATTTCTGTTTTGCTAGTCCTACTTCTATTTTGTAGTTATATTTCTATTGTGTATTCTTTTGTAATTACTGTCGGTTGTCGGGCGTTTTGCACAAAAGGTTTTTCACTCACTGCTTATACTCACGTGTAAACTGTGAAGTGACAATAAAATACTTGAAACTTGTAGATGAGTGCTGTGAAGACAATAGAAAGCCACAGGGAGATGAGTTAGAGAGAGACCGCTCTGACCTTCTAATGATCCCCACCATTGAATCAGCATTATCTTGTCCATTCAGAGGCTGATGGTTATAAACTCAGGAGCCCAAGAAAGTGCTGATAGTTTGAAGGGAAAGGTTAACCTTGTGGGCCATCTCGCCAGCGACGGTTAATGGTTAACCACAGAAACAGACAGAGGTGCCAATGATCCTTTAACAAGCTCTGAACTTTGACTCCATAACGTGCCAATATAATGCTGCTATAACATTCATTATAACCTTGGCGTGTGCGTGTGTGTGCATGTGCATACTATTTGTATGCGCAACATACTTTATCTAAAAACTAAATCTGATAAAGATGATAACATTTTATTGTAATTATATGATAATGTTCATACAAGATTTTACGATATTACTATTTATATTTAGCAGTGCTTTGACCTACATACATCATAAACAACATTACATGTCGCCTCACAAAGAACAAATCAATTTGTGGCAGGGATGCGACATATATACCATAAGGACATACTGCACATAATGGGGTATCCCATAAATGTATCCCACCGTACTTTATTTCACACTAACGGGACACCCCAAACTGGTTTATTCTGATTATACCACAGTTATCAACAATGATTTGAAGTTAAGTACTTTAATCTGTAACTTTCATGGTCTATAACGGTAATGATTTTATATTTAACATAATCAGCTGAATTTCTGAAATTCTTCTGAGGTGCTTTGAGTACATTTACATTTATGACATTTGGCAGATGCTTTTATCCAAAGCGAGTACATTTGTAGAAAGAGAAACAGCAATATAAGATAAGAATAGAGCAGGTTTCAAGCATTCATAGTCGCAAGTCTATTGTTTAGGTGTTGTCAAGGAAACAGGATGTTCACCGCAGTTGTTGATGGAACGGTTGAAAGGCAGAGGCATCCCGTTGTTGTTGAAACATAATGCACACGCTTGGAAGGTTATCGACCAATCAGAGCTATTCAACAACACTGGGGTCTCATGGAGCAGCACCTCCACAAATAAAAGCAGTGAAGGAATATAAATGTTTAAAAACAATGTTTCTTTATGCTATTTATGTTGCTTAATGTTGCCAGTTGGCTTTCTAATGCAAGCATTTATGTCAGAAATAAATGCAGTGACAACATCAAATTACTGAGCAAAAACACAAACTTTCTTAAATTGCTCACCTGCTCTCGTCCGCTTACTGTCCCAGTCTGAAAGAAAGGTTCACCTGCCAATGTCTTACCTGTTATCTACAAGCTCTCTCTCTCTCTCTCTCTCTCTCTCTCTCTCTCTCTCTCTCTCTTGGACTTTGACAGGACACAAGTGGTGCTAATGTGTGAGTTATTCAACACAGTTGAATAATGGAGAAGTGGTGGGATGGAGAAGTGGTCAGGTGGTGTTAAAGCTGTGTGCATGTGAAGGCCACCCACCTTCAGAGAGTCCAGGACACTGACCCCTATACTCTCTGGCCTGTCTGTGGGTTAGGGGAGGATTCTGATGGCCAGAGAGAACCAAGAATCCTCGCTGATGATCACAATAACTTCACGTTGCTTTCATGGGGATCAGAGTGGATGTTTTGATTGAAAATAAACTCATTTTAGGTTTTTATCAGAGGTAGTTCTATACAATGATATATAGGGGGCAGTGGCTCAGGAGGTAGAGCGGTTGTCCCTTGTGTAAGACACCTGTAACCCCTACCTGCTCCCGACCCGCTGGCTGGCTGCTGCCTGTACACACCGTCGTTGGTGTGTATGTGTGTGTATGAATGGGAGAATGTCAGGCAGTAATTGTAAAAGTGCTTTGGCTCAATAAAATCATTGACCATTTAATATGTTAACTGTGCTAACATATTACAAGTACAAGTACTTACATTTGGGTACTTGCCGTTACCGAATACCGATACGAGTACTTAATAAAACCATTAGACATGTTATTATTTGTCTGGGGGGGGGGGGGGGGGGTGCCTCCGTTAATTTGCGGTTCTGATGGGGGGGGGTCCGTTTAATTCACGGTTCTGATGGGGGGGGGGGGGGGGGGGGTGCTCCGTTAATTGGTGGGGACATGTCCCCAGCGTCCCCACTAAATTCTACGTCCATGCTCGGTCCATGCGCAGTTGCTATTAAACATCCATAAACGACAACTCGGTTGCATCTCTTTATTTCAACATTCCTTGGCTACGAATATTACAAGGTTAACGTTGCGTTGCCAAAGTGGTATCGGTGCGGTTGTATCGGAGTAGTTTAACGAGTACGAGTACGAGTACATGAGCACAGTATCGGACCGATACCGAATACTGGTGTCGGTATCGGTGCATCCCTAGTTAAATGCATTGAACGTGGCATTGCCCTGTGACTAAAGGTGTGTGTGTGTGTGTGTGTGTATATTGTGTTACCTTATGGGTGTGGTCTTTGGGTGGATCTGTGATTGCTGTCATTATCTGTGATGGGTATGTCAGATAAGGGTTCTCTTTGCATAATATGGCCTCTTATGATTATTGCCCTGGAGGAAATAAACAGAACAGAGCAAGCCAAAAACTAAAGGGAAGGATTAGGATTAGGATGATGGAGTTTCAATGCTTTGGAAGTGATCCAAACGTGTCATCCATGTAAACATATCATTACTACTTCTAGTACAACTACTACTGCATTAGCACTATGTTACAGAGTGTGTACTGGGGGCATGGGATTACGACTTTACAGTTGGTACAGAACGCTGCTGCTAGGTTTCTGACAGGGACACGGAAGCGGGAGCATATTACGCCAGTCCTTGCCTCCCTTCACTGGCTTCCTGTGCATTTTAGAATCGATTTTAACATTTTAATGTTTGCATATAAAGCCCTCAATGGACTGGCTCCACAGTATCTGTCCGACCTCCTGCACCTGTACGCACCACCACGGTCTCTGAGGTCGGCGGACCAATCTCTCCTCACTGTCCCCAAGGCTAGACTGAAACAGAGGGGGGACAGGGCTTTCTCCGTCGTGGCCCCCAAACTCTGGAATGAGTTGCCTTTGCACATCAGGCTTGCCCCCACACTGCCCATTTTCAAGTCCCACCTCAAAACGCATCTACGGTATTTTCCCTGGCGTTTTAGTACCACGTACTTTAGTTGTATGGCCTCTCTTAAATTATTTATTGTCTTTGTTCTTGATTTGTTTTGTTACTGTCTTTATTGTGTTGACTCAATGTAAAGCACTTTGGGTCAACTTCATTGTTTTTAAATGTGCTATATAAATAAAGTTGGATTGGATTGGATTACAAAATTGACCTGATCAGGAACAAATGGACCATAGAGCTGGACTTAGTCTTCCTCTAGGGCGGCAGTAGCTCAGGAGGTAAGAGCGGTTGTCTGACAACAGGAAGGTTGCTGGTTTGATCCCCGGGCTCCCCCTCCTAGCTAAGTGTGGAGGTGTCCCTGAGCAAGACGCCACCTAACCCTAACTGCTCCTGACGTGTTGGTTGTTACCTTGCATGGTTGACACCACCGTCGGTGTATGAATGGGACAATGTGAGGCAACTGTAAAGCGCTTTGTATAAAAGCGTTATATAAATGCAATCCATTTACTGTTTACCATTTACTTGAACACGGCCCGCCTCATATATTACGGACGTTAACTGCGGAGGGAGAACTCGTATATTCTCACGTTGAAGACACCTGGAGAGTCTAGCAGAGCCAAGGTGGCCTGCCAGCAACAACAAGTTGCAGGCAGACAAATTGTCTCTCCCAAGCCATGTGGGGCCCCCCAAGGTACCCCTCCAGCTGGGGACAGAGATGGTGGATGAAGCCAGGCTGAGCCATGTTTGCACAATCAATCACCGGGGGGTGCTGGGTGCGGGGGGCCG
Source organism: Coryphaenoides rupestris (assembly GCA_002895965.2). Taxonomy (NCBI): domain Eukaryota; kingdom Metazoa; phylum Chordata; class Actinopteri; order Gadiformes; family Macrouridae; genus Coryphaenoides; species Coryphaenoides rupestris. The sequence continues at coordinate 17,024 of PIJE02003045.1, read as the reverse complement.
GCGGAGAGCCATGGCTTTTGCCGCAAAAGATAAAACCTTCTCTTCAGCCTGACTGAGCACATGGATTCATTTCACCATCCATTACGGCCAGCCACCACCGCCATCACCGTGCCGCCGCGGCTAAGAGGCCTGCATCAAACCCCCAACTTTAATTTCTTTATTGTTTTATTGTACTGTATTGCTATGCAACCTGGCACAAGAATTTCCTTCGGGATTAATAAAGTTCTATCTTATCTTAAATAGCAATAAGTAGTGTTGCTACTGCATGGGCCCATGTTGTTTCTATAGGGTTGTTTATTACCTTTAAAAAGCCCCAGGGTGAAGCTATCGTCACTGTTGGGAGTTGTGGATGTATTCATCTTGGGGGCCGGTAACTCTCCACTCTGCCATTAGGCCTACATGACTAGTTAGCAGCTAACTAATCACGTGGAGGACATGTCACAGGGTTGTACCCAATGATACCTTTTTTTGCAGGTTCTAGGATCCCGGTAGCCTGGAAATCCAGACCCACATCTAGAAAGCTGTAGGGTCTGGTAATGAGTAATGAAAATGGCCCAACTCGAGGGGCGGCACCAAGCATGCATTTGAAAATATCACTGCACGCAATTGGATAACACTACGACCAATCAGAAGACTACACGGGGTGACGTATCCAGAGAGACGGAAACAAGTTTGTTTTGGAGAAGAGTTTGACAGAGAGACGTAAATGTAGCTTAATGGAAATGGAGCCACTCAACGACTTTTGCCGTTTTTGCAAGCAGAATATGAGAAGAGTTGGTTTGTACAGATACTCAGTCAACATTTTCGATAGATTGTTTGTTTACTGTTTACTGACTGATTCCGGACTGATTCCGTCACAGCGCTGTCGTCATCTGTTTAGCCCGCCGCCTATATCAGATACACCGATGTGATTGGTTTACGTTGGATCAACAGGAATTGGTAATGAGCATGTTACTGATCACCAGAGTGACTCGCTGAGCAAATTCAAATTGTGCTCTCGCAAGAACTCTGGATTTCCAGGGTAGGATCCCGGGCCACACCAACACAAACACAAGAGACAGGATAAATATAAAAAAAAGTTTATTCTCCAATATCTAAAAGTTCAATTAAGATTCCAATTTAAAATGTACTGTTCCTATATTGAGTCCGTCCTCCCAACTCTTACTGGGGGGGGAATGAAACAGTCCACCCAATGCAGTCTGTGTCTGTAAGAGTCTCCACTTTAGAAAGGTCCTGGACTTAATCCTTAATCCTGCAGCGACTCCGGGGGTTTCAACTGAAGGCCGTCCACTCCACTCAATCCTCTGTGTATGGCGATGTGCCAGTCGTGTCTCTCCCACAGTGCAGGAAACGCTAAAATCATAAGAGCGAGGAGAATACATCACATTAAACTTAGCGTTACGTATGCTCATCAAGCTGGGTCTGTGATCCGGTCGCTTCTGTCCACGTCCTACTATGAGCTGCATCAAACAGCTGCTACCATCCAAGGTGTCCACAGCACAGCAAGAGGTTCCTCCATGTTATGTCCCATCTAGTCTTTTATAGGGCTACAGGACTAGTGGGGACGAATAGACTTGCAGATGTAATTAGGAGAGGGAGGTGGCCAGAGAGCTACACTGGTGTATCCAATGTGGTTTATTTGTGGTATAATTATACCACAATAAACCACTGCACACAAATTCACGGAAACACCGAAATCCAATACAAATGTAACCACTAAATCAAATGTGACAGTGTTCCCTCTGTGACAGACATGGTGATTCAGGTGGGAGAGGGAAGGAGGGAACATTATGGGACTCTGTTGTTCCAGTGGCCCTGAGCCACTGGAACAACAGGGCTCAAGCCTTGCGCTTTAAGCCCTGCGAGGTCTCCACGTCAACAGACGGTCTCACAAGGGCCTGGCCCACTAATCTGTGGTGGGTGGACACCTCTAAACCTTTCAAGGCCGCCTGCTCCCCCTGCTTTGCTGATCGGTGTTCCGTCCGTGCCATGACATATCACCTGACGTATCACATTTCTGCCCGTCATCCTCCGCTAAGATGCTCCAAGGTCAGGCAGGCTGCTGGTAACCCTGTTTTTGTATTTGTGTTTTTTGCGTGTTGCTCATATGTGTCCTTGTCAAAAATGTGACGTGCTGCTGCCATATAGAGGGTGATGATGATGATGATGCACGTTCCATGTTTAAGAGAACACATTGGTGGTAAAGTAACATGGCAAAAAACCATAGGTTCATGTTGTGACACACTCTGGGGTTTTGATGAGTGTGCACTTGACTGAAAACAATAATTCAAGGTTCCACACCAGTATTTATATGAAAATAGGGGTTTTATTGACTGTAATGGGGAGGGAAATATAATACTACTATCCGTACCGAGTCCGTAATCCAAGAGAGTTGTCGTAGTCCATAAGCAGGGGGGTTATCACACCGGGAAGTAGTCTCATACGGTCCAGGGCAAGGCAGGCGGGAGGGTAGTCAGGCACGCAATGGTCATCCACAAGACGGGTTCTCAGACAGGCAGAAGGTCAAGGCACACAGCCACTTCTGGTAGTCTCCGAAATCACACACAGCGTCTTTATCTCCACTCTTCCTCCTCCTCCTCTTTCTTTCCCACGTCCGTTCCTTCTTCCTCTCCCACTTCCAGCATAACCACCTCCTCTTCCCACTCTCTCTCTTCCACTCTCTTCTTGACTCTCCCTTCCCCCCAGGTCCTCTTATTTATTCCCTGTATCCGCAGCCAAATCCAATGAGGCTAATTGCCTGCCTCCAAACACTTGTCACATGGGCTCCCTCTGGGGGCCGAATGGTGAATTTCGGCCCCTCATACTGTTTCCAAAGCTCTCCTTTCACTGCTTCTCAGTGGCTGGCTGCCACATACCCTCCCCCTCAGCTCCGACAGGGAGGGAGGGGCGGCCCAGCCCCTCAAGGCGTCTCTCCTGACGCCTGGGGCTCTGCCAGTGGGGCCACGTCGGCGGCGGGGCCCAGGGTGAACCTGTCCCCCAGGTCGGCACCCTCCCCCTGGGGCGTATCTCCCGGGTGATCCACTCCTCGAACGGCCCGCTCTGGTCATTCTCCAGGCGGCTCTGGAGCAGGTACCTCTTGTACCACACCTCCTTCCGGCTCATCTGCACCTCCCCTCGGTTCGCCCGTGGCACTTCCTCTCGGTTCGCCCGTGGCACTTCCTCTCGGGTCGTCCGTGGCGCCTCCTCTCGGGTCATCCGTGGCGCCTCCTCTCGGGTCGTCCACGGCACCGCCTCCCGGGTCGTCCGCTGCACCGCCTCCCGGGGGGGTTTTGTGGCACCTCGCCCTCTCCGGACCCAGCCCTCGAAGGCTCCATCGAGACCCGACCCCTCTCGACCAAGGCCTCTCCTTGGCCGGCCTCCCTCTGCTCCGCCGGCTTGCGGTGCTCATCCGCCTGCGCAATCAGTTCAGCGTTGAGCTTCTCCAGGCGCCTGTGCTCTGCGTCAGTCTGCACCCGGGCCTCGGCCTCCCTCTGCTCCACCTGGTTGTGGTGCACGACTGCCTGCGCCCTCAGCTCAGCGTTGAGCTTCTCCAGGCACCTGCTCTATGTGTCAGTCTGCGCCCGGGCCTCGGCCTCCCTCTTCTCCGCCTGGTTGCAGTGCTCGACTGCCTGCACCATCAGCTCGGCGTTGAGCTTCTCCAGGCGCCTGCGCTCTGTGTCAGTCTGTGCCCAGGCCTCGGCCTCCCTCTGCTCCACCTGGTTGTGGTGCTCGTCCGCCTGCCCCATCAGCTCGGCGTTGAGCTTCTCCAGGTGCCTGCACTCTGCGTCAGTCTGCGCCCGGACCTCGGCCGCCTCGTCCCGCCTCCGGCCCTGCTCCGCCGTCAGCTGGGGCCTGGAGCTCTTTGGCTTGCTCCAGGGCCTGCTCCTCTCGCTGGGCTGTGGCCTCCCGGGTGGCCTCGTGCTCCCGCTGTTCCTGCTGTAGGCCAGCCCGCGCTGCCTCCAGCTGGCCCTGTCCCTCCAGTTTCTGCTGGATCACTTGCTGCTGCAGCCGACTGATCCGGCCCTCCAGCTGCTCCCTCACCTTGACCTGCATGGCCTCCAGGCCCTGGTATTCCCTCTGGGTTGTAGCCTGCATGGCCCCCAGCTCCTTCAACCTGGCCCTCCTTCTGCTTCTCCACCTGCAGCTCATGGCTGAGCTGCTTCACCTGGTCCTTGGCCAGGGACGCCTCCTCCTGGAGAGAGACGACTCTCTCTCTCTCCTGGACCCGTGGGCCCACCCCGGCAGCAGCCTCAGCCCTCTGCTTCTTGGCAGATTTCTTCTGGCTGGTTGCGACAGGGGGAACCCCATCCATGTTACTCTAGGTGTGGGTGAATTATTATTTTCAGTCAGAATTGCGTGCCCGCATCCTCCACCATATGTGACACACTCTGGGGTTTTGATGAGTGTGCACTTAAACAATAATTCAAAGTTCCACACCAGTATTTATATGAAAATAGGGGTTTTATTGACTGTAATGGGGAGGGAAATATAATACTACTAATAATACTACATAATCACATAAAAGAGAGTTGTCGTAGTCCATAAGCAGGGGGGTTATCACACCGGGAAGTAGTCTCATACGGTCCAGGGCAAGGCAGGCGGGAGGGTAGTCAGGCAGGCAAGGGTCATCCACAAGACGGGTTCTCAGACAGGCAGAAGGTCAAGGCACACAGCCACTTCTGGTAGTCTCCGAACTCACACACAGCGTCTTTATCTCCACTCTTCCTCCTTCTCCTCCTCCTCCTCCTCCTCCTCCTCCTCCTCCTCCTCCTCTCCTCCTCCTCCTCCTCCTCCTCCTCCTCCTTCCTCTCCCACTTCCAGCACAACCACCTCCTCTTCCACTCTCTTCTTGACTCTCCCTTCCCCCCAGGTCCTCTCTTATTTATTCCCTGTATGCCGGGCCCTGATTGGCTGCCGCGGACTGCTCCGCAGCCAAATCCAATGAGGCTAATTGCCTGCCTCCAAACACACGGGCTCCCTCTGGGGGCCAAATGAGGAATTTAGGCCCCCCATACTGTTTCCAAAGCTCTCCTTTCTTGCCACAATGTGTATGTTCCAAAAACGTTTCAAAGGGGCTATGGCTCTGTAGAAATGGTTTGCGGGTTGATACTGCCTTGTGTCACATTGATTCCCGAGCTTGCTGCTTTGCTACAGACAATCCAGAACCTGAACCTGAACATCAGCCACAGTAGATGATCGCTTGAAACTGTGCATAACAGTCACGGATATGGTCCCATCGCACGCTCATCATCAAGCTAATCAGCAGTTTGACGTGACAGCAGTTTGACGTGACTCTCTCTCGCTTCCTCTGTCTTTCTGTCATGATTCTTACTCTCTCTCTCTCACTCTCTCTCTCTCTCTGTGTCTTGATTGGCATCCTCACAAGACCTGTTCAGACGGCTAATTGACCCTGCCAGCAATTAGACACTAGTGTGTTGGCTCACTGGAAATTGTGGCCATTATTCTCTGTCTCGTTCTTGCTCTCTCTCTCTCACCCTCTCTCTCTCCCCCTTTCCCTCCCTCGCTCTCTCCCCACCCTCTCCCTCTCTCTCGTTCTTTCTCTCTCACTCTCTCTCCCCCTCTCCCTCTCTCTCTCCCGCTCTCTCTCTCCCCCTCTCCCTCTCATCCTATCCCTCTCTCCCCCTCTTCCTCTCTCCCTCTCCCCCGTTTGGCCGATATTAGACATGAAAATGTCGGACAATACATGGAAGAGTGATAGTTGTCAATGCTATAGGCAGATGACATGTCATACCAAACCTGGGGTAGTAAGGCCTCTTTAAACCAATCTGTAATATCAACATCTTCTCATCAGCTCCATCCCACACTAGTCATCTCTCCTTTAAAAGATGTTTTAATATGACTAATCATATTGCAAGTAATCTTAGTATTATGGCATCCAACCCAAAGCTATATGATGTGACAATCCAATCAAAAGGAGAAAATATCAAATCTTGTATACATTATGTCCGCCTAATATGGAGTACACCTTATCACTACAGCATTAGTAAGTCAAATCAGTGCCATCACTGAAATAACTATAAAAAATTGTAATTTATGGCCAAATCACTCTGTGGCGGAGTTGAGCTAACAGACTGCTTTATTCCTGTTGTTTGTCAATCCACCAGTCAGGATTACGTGTTGATCAGGAATCGCTGCCGAGCCAGACAAACCTTTGTTTTTATGGGGTTGGGATTCAGGGGTTGAATCATTTGCGAATCAAGAAGCTACCAAAGCACAGCATCAGAGCACAACCATAAACATGCCCACTCTGTGCACTATGGTGATGTAGAGCCCTCTTGTTCAGCCCAAGTCCTTATTCACTACATGTATGTCTCCAGTGGCGCTATGATCTTTAACCTTATTATCTCTAGCCAATCTAGTTGGAATGGAAATTGAAGCCAGGACATTTTAAACCAAAGTTTGATGTGATATATTGGTTTGCCATCAGCTGCTTTGACACTTGCCAAAGTTGGCCAAAGTCCATTCTACACAGAAAGCATATTGCCAATCAGTATACCATGAGGGTTTCACCAGAAAAAAAATAGATGCCCCAGTTAAGGCCAACACTTCTGCTGCCCGAGCTGATATGTCTGACCCCCCTCCCTTCTCCATCTCCCAATCCCAAATCAGCTTCTCCTGTTCTTTCGTCCTCTTGTCGCTCAGTGCTCACAGTGACTTGGCCAAGTAATTGCGACTGTGCCTGCCTTAGGTTGTCCTGTGGTTTCAAGGTGGGATCTTACCCCTCATAGGCTAACCAGCCTTCCATACTTCGATAAAAAAAACCTCAATTATATTGTGATAGCTTGCTGTGCTGCACCTCTGTACCGCCGTTCTCTAAATAACCTGTTGGCAGACTTTGGCCTCCTGGAGTGTCCTCCTACATCCCCTCCTCAATGCCACAAATGCCACAAACTCTACAGACAACTGCAAAATACTCCAAATTGTCCAGCATAGAATCAGAGGGAACACTCGAACATCAGACTATATTGTAACATAATTTTTGTTGATGATAATGTATGTGTGTTGATAGTCAGCGCAGCGTGTCTGGACTTTCATGGAGAGGAGAAACAACCAACGGCCCTTTCTTTCTTTTTCTCTCTACCACTCACTCACACACACACACACACACACCGCCAGCAACTCTCTTGAAATATATTAGTTTTGTTGGTTTTTTCTGCATACGTTCCGTGAGGGGAAGACTTTGTTCCCTAACAGCAAGGGTAAAGGCAAATTCTTCCTCCTCCGTATCCTTGCGGGTTTTAAACGATGCATATAATGCCATGATTGCACATTCGTGGTCCTATGTAGTTCTGGGTTTTACTTGCTTGTGTAT
>PIJE02003044.1:32227-48753 GCA_002895965.2 Coryphaenoides rupestris | reverse complement strand
TGTTTTGATACCAGGGATAGGACGATACAGTGGCACGTGACGTTTACTCGTTACCCAGGTGATGGGTAATGATTGTGTTGTGGTGCCGCTGGTAGGATGGTACGTGGTCTTTCCCTTGTGGACCGTAAACACCCAGGTGATTTTGAGAGTGTGGAATGAGAGATCCCTTTTTGTGCCGCGAAAACACTAAGTACAAAACATTGCAATTTTGTGTGGCTAACTATTGTCGTCGTGACCAGTGGTGTTAGAGACGAGATTCAAGACATATCGAATCAAATCCTGGTGGACGTATCGAGACCAGGAGGACTAGCTACCTACACCCACTCCAGAGCACCTCGGTTCAACGCGGGCAGATGGGAGAGTTTTATGGAGTGTGAGTTTGTTAGTGTCCTCACCGACCCCTAGACGGAGCCCCACACACCTCCGCCCACGGCTCACCAGAAAGCCCACCACCACCACCACCAGGCGCTCAAGACTAGTCGGCATTTCTCGAGGGTGGACCGTGATATCTCCAGCTCGGTCTGTGATTGCCGGTGGCTTTTCTGCTCCTCTTCGCCGTTCCGTTTGTTGTTTTTTGTTTGGTGGTGGTTAGGGAGAGGATACTGAAGTGTACGCAGTGGTGGTGGTGGGTTGGTTAGGGACAAGTGTGGCCGTGTGGTGGGTGGCGGCATGCACGCGTACCAGGTGCGGTGGGTGGATGGAGTGTCGAATGCGTTGTGTCCCTGTGTATGTGGGGTTCACGTGATTGTTTTCTAGGGGATCCTGCTCCGTGAGGCAAACTTTTCCTTAAAAACCTCCTGCCCGCGTCTCCTGAACGAAGGTTATTTGGGTTACTTTCAGTTTTTTTCTAGGACTAGTGGCTTTGTGACCGTTACCAGTGCATGTGTGTTTTTTTATGTGTGTATGGGTTTGTTACAAGAGAGAGATGGGTCTCAGTGACCAGGCTGTTTAGGTTACGTTATAGTGAGTGGCTAGAGTGACCGTGAACAAGAGGTTGTTGTTTTGGTGTGTATGGGTGTTTTTTGTAGCGCGGGGAAAAGGTTGTTTTTGTCTTTTTTGTTTTTTTTTTTTTTTTTTTGATGTTTTTGTTTGTAGTTTTTATAGTGGTCTACGCGTTCTTTCTGTTGACCTGTAACCAGGTTTTTTGTTCTGTGTTTTTTTGGTTTTTGGTGATGTGTGTGTCTTTGTTGTTTTTGGTTGTTGTGGTTGTGGCGACCTGCGGGGGGCGAGGTTACCAGAGGTAGGACTAGTGGCGTGTGACCGTAACCAGGGGTGGCAGGCTGTTTTTTGTTTTCGTTCTTTTTGTGTTTTTTTTGTATCTTTGGTTATGTTGTGGTTGATGGGTTGTCTTTGTTTTTTTGTATGTGGTGTCTTTTTTGTTGTTTGTTTATGTGTTTGTTTTTTATTGTGTTTTTGTCTGTGGTTTACCTAAGTTTGTCACTTTGGTTTGTTAGGACGAGTTGGCTGTTTTTTTTAGTTTTGATCTTTCGTACCAGGTTTTCTTGGTGTTGGTGTTGTTGTGTCTGTAGTTGGTACCAGTGGTAGGACTTAGTGGCTTTTGACCGTATACCAGTTTTGGTGATGTGTTGTGTTTTGTTGTTGTTGTGCTGTTGTATTCGGATACCAGGGTAGGACGAGTTGGCTACGTGACTGTACCAGATGTTTGTGATGTGGTGGTTGTGGTTGGACCAGTGTGTAGGACTAGTGCGCTTTTTGTCTGTGACCGTAACAGGTGTTGTTATGGTTCGTTAAACCTTGTATCTGGAATTGTGTGGTAACCAGGTAGGACTTAGTGGCGTGTACTGTACCAGGGTGATGGGTGTGTGTGTTGTCGGTACCAGGGTAGGACGAGGGTAGTGTGTACCGTAACTTCAGGGTGATGGGTGTGTGTGTGTCTGGTGACCTAAGTAGAACTAGTGGCGTCGTGACCGTACTCAGAGTCGTGATGTGCCTGTGTTGTGTGTACACAGAGTAGCACTCGATATTTGATCGAGCGAGCTTAGCAAATTGCTAGTGGTGTTTGTACGAGTGGTTCTCGCGGCAAAGGGCATGTGTATACCACTTATCTGCACGCACGCTGATGGGTGCGTATCGAGTGGCTCCTCGACGTGGTTATTCCTAGTCTGGTCATAGGGCCTACTGGAAGGTGCTGCAGACACTGTTTGGAGCCCTGTCTCCCTATGCCAACGTCTGATCGCGGCGTTGGTTTGATATACGTCGCTGGTACTTCAGCACTTGCATCTGGGCTGGCCGTGATCACCAATCTGGCAGATTAGAGGAACGTGAGAGAGTGAGGGAGTGGAGAGCGCGAGGAGAGAGCGAGAGGTAACGCGTGGGATCCCAACGCGTAGGGGGTGTCAGCGCTCGCACATGTCGGAAGTTCTGTCCGCCATCAGGAGCTGAGTTGTTGTCCCTTGTGACCGCGCTCGGCCAAACGGTCCCGACGCCAGTGACGGACTTCCAGGCTGGAGTTGGACCGTGTGTTTTATTCATCAAAGTCCTGGGACTCTACCGCATGAGAAAAAGGAGACATACCTATTCTTCGCAGTATGTCTGTAATAGTCGGCCATCAATACGCTTTCGCATCTATGAATGTACTAATTCTTACTAGAACTAAAACCAGAAGACAATGGGAGGCGTGACCGTGCGGCAGGGCGGATTGATATAGTGTTTCTTTTCTTTTTTCTCTTTTTCTAGAAGTAGAGAGAGTATTTTTGAAAAAACTGCATTCGCTCGACAAATAAAGAGAAAGTGAGGAGCGAACGAGAGAGAGGGTACGGTACAAAGCAAAGCCGAACTCATACATTCGCGGTGGTCAGACGCAGTTTGACTGAGCGACCACCGTCAGGGTGAGTACTACTCGAGGTGACACCGAGTCTCATTACGGAGGAGGAGTGTGGAGAGAGGTGAAAGCAAGAGGGGCGAAGAGAGCAGGAGCACGGGAGGCGGCGAGGATGCGGAGGAGGGGAGACAGCGACAAGGAGGTAAAGGAGTAGAATGAGCTGTCGTGAGGATGAGATGCCAGACTAAGACCAGACACACCTGTTCCGGGCCACTGCCTGATGTTGCGTTCAATCGCTTAACCTGCCAACCCGCTCCACCGGTGTCTTTTCCTGTTCTGCTTTCTGTCATTTTGTTGTCTCCGCCACCCGTCTTTACTCAACAACGATTCTATGGCCGTTCATCTTCTGCGATCTCAAAACAACTACAACAACAATCCACGACAATAACAGAAACTAAGCGGACCGACACGGGGCGCTGGTATTTATTAGAACGTCGCTGCGCAATGTAACACGAGCGCGCCCGCGCCCCGTTTACATGCAATCATCCGAACCGGAAGCGACCCCATAAGTGGCAGTAAGTCTTCAGGGGTGGCCAGACCAGCTGGGCCGCTGCCGCCTGAGAGTGCCTGCCCCATATATTCGTGAGTCGATTATGAATTAAGGCTTGGGTGGAGACCTCGATGGGCCGCACGCGTCCCATTGGACAACACCATGCCGCCGAACGTAGTAGGACTGACCTCGCCGACCATCCATCGCTCCACCGGATGGCGAGCCAAGCTCTGCTCGTCACGCACACACACACACACACACACACACAGACACGGACACGACACGGACAACGGACACGGACACACACACACACACACACACACACACACACACACACACACACACACAACACACAACACACACAACACAACTTCAACCCAAACCCACTGTCCGATTTCTGCAACTCATTGTTGCATAGGGTCATATTCAGAGACAAGATGGCCGACGCCGGATGTCAGCAGGGTCAGTACCTCGACCGCTTGTCCAGCGGACACAGGCTGGATGAACTGGACGAACTCTCCGTCCGCAGAGAACATGCCGTTGGCCTCCCACTTGCTGCTGCTCGCTCCCACCTGCGGAGGCGGGAATACGGAATATTTAGCTGTTGGTGATGAAGTGAGTCATCTATCGATTCCTTTATCCATGAATCAATTAATCGAATGGTTCACTTTTTATCCGAAAATCCATTGGTTTATCATTAATTCAAATGGGTTTGCCATTGATTAAGAACAAGAGATATAGAAAGGAGAAAAACCAATAGTGTGTGCATACATGTGTGTGTTTGCATGCGTCTGTGTGTGTGTGTGTGTGTGTGTGTGTGTGTGTGTGTGTGTGCTTACCTTGGCGAGGTGCAGGCTCTTGATGTTGTCGAAGCACTTCTTCAGGTGCGGCTGCACGGCGGCGGGGTTGCGCGACTGCCCCAGGATCTCCAGGAGGTCGTCGTTGGATAGGAAGTAGAAACGGGGGAAGGCGTGGCGCTTGGTCTCCAGGTAGAGGTCCAGCGCCCGCTCGATCTCTTCCAGCTTGGCGCTCATCTCCGCCAGCGTCTCCTGCAGTCCTACAGGACGCCAGGTGGTCCACTGTTAGCATGCTAGCTGTTAGCATGCTAGCTGTTAGCAAGCGAGCGCTGTCCCTGACAGTGTGTATGTGATGATGGCTAATTAACCCGTTCACCTGTTGGACATTGGTTAGCCAACGCACTACAGGTGTTCAGCCCCACTCACCCCGCAGCCCCCAGAATCTAACTAGCAAACTCGCTGTGTGAGGCTGCTTAAAGCAGCCACCGACCACACACACACACACACACACACACACACACACACACACACACAGCACTCCACCCTCTGCATTTGTTTACAACACAGGGACACGGTCCAAGACTCTCTGGCACGCTGTCTGTCTGTATTCCTGTCGCCTGATCAAGCTTTTGTTAACGTTTTACACACACTCACACACACACACACACACACACAGACAGACACACACACACAAACACACACAGATAAACACGCACACACACACATGCACATATGGTACACTTGAAACATAGCGTTGACTCAAGCCAACCCGTGGTAAATGAACACAAGGAGAAGAGAAGAAAATCACACATTTGGCATTTGATCAGGATCTGTTCTACACACACGCACACACACACACACACACACACACACCACCCACACACACACACAAGGAAGGTGTGTGTGTTGCGTTGAAGTGTACATGGCACAGTCACTATTCCCGTAGAGTATCCGATGGAGACCAAAATGCTTAATGGCGAATGAATGCCAGTTTTGGTGCAGTGGACTATCGCTTAGGGGTGACCTTGTAGTCCTCCATGACTCAAAGTCTTCAATAGAAAGACGATTAGTCAACGGCCATCTTTATCGTTGCGGGCGGGAAGAATTCGTGTGTGTGTGGTGTGTGTGTGTGTGTGTGTGTGTGTGTGTGTGTGGTTGTGTGGTGTGCCAAAATTCCCGTATTCCCGCCTCCGCAGGTGGGAGCGAGCAGCAGCAAGTGGGAGGCCAACGGCATGTTCTCTGCGGACGGAGAGTTTGTCCAGTTCATCCAGCCTGTGTCCCTGGACAAGCCGGTCGAGGTACCTGACCCCTGCTGACCCCGTGCCGTCGGCCATCTTGTCTCTGAAATGACCTATGCACACCCGGGGCAACAATGAGTGCATCGGCACAGTGGTTTGGGTTAAAGTTGTGTGTGTGTGTGTGTGTGTGTGTACGTGTGCGTGTGTGTGTGTGTGTGTGCGTGTGTGTGTGCGTGTGTGTGTGTCCGTGTCCGTGTGTGTGTGTGTGTGTGCATGAGCAGAGCTGGCTGTGTGACATTGAGCGGTCCATGCGCGCCACGCTGAAGGATTCCCTGAGGAAATGCCTCCAGGGACTGCAGAAGATGACGGCCAAGAGAGACAAATGGGTCACGGCGTGGCCCGGACAGGTGCGTTTGTCTCCCCGGCCTCCCTTCTCCTCCCTTCTCCTCCTCCCCCCTCCGCCTCCCTGCCTGTTTCACCTTCCCACACTCCCCCGTAATGAGACGGTGACCGAGAGACTCACCCTGACGTGGTCCTCAGTCAAACTGCGTCTGACTCACCGCGAATGTATGAGTGGCTTTTGCTTTGTACCGACCGCCACTTTTTATTTGTCGACGAAGCAGTTTTCAAAACCTCTATTAGAAAAAGAAAAAAGAAAAGAAACGACTATATCAATCGCAGGTACGTCTTTAGTTAATGAAATGTCAAAGCTATTCGATTAGACTTCAGATTAGTGTTTTTTCTCATTGAATAAAACAACGGCGCTGGCGTCGGATTGCGAGCGGTCAGCTCTGGCGAGATCGATGTGCGGCGCTGACCCCTACGGTTGACCCCCTCTCTCTCTCTCTCTCTCTCTCTCTCTCTCACTCTCTCTGCCAGATGGTGATCACGGCCAGCCAGATGCAGTGGACCAGCGACGTGACCAAGGCCCTCGCCGTTGGCAAGGAGAAGGCCAACAAGTCTGAGCTCAAGGCCCTGAAGAAGAAACAGGTGGGAGCTCGTCGGGTGTCAAAGTGAAATCCCTTTTGCCGCGAAACACAACAAAACATTGCAATTTGCTAACGTGTGATCAAATATCGAATCAAATCTGTGTACGGATGACTACTGACTACACACTCCAGATACACCTCGTTCAGACGCGGGCAGGAGTTTTAGGAAGTTGCCTCACGACCCCTAGACGTGACCCCACACACCTGCCCCCACCACCACCACCACCACTTCAATCAGCATCCCCCCTCATAAGAGTTTACAATGATTTTCATCACAGATTCAGAAGTGCGTTTGCGAGACAGGAGTGTGAAGCCCCAGCGGAGACGTTTAAATTCTCTTTGTTCGCGCTTCAAAATGCTCTTCATCAAGCAGGTTCATTCCTCCCCGTCTCCCGGTTATTGGCAGTCGACGCAGACACCGGCGAGTCAGTGGGGGATCGCCCCGTTCCTCTTTTAATTATCCTCACAATGTTCCGTGGCTCTCTTACTTTGCACCGGCAATTTGGAGACTGTGGCGGAGCGCAGGGGCTGAAAGGCAGGCCTTTGTGCGCTGGTAAAAGCAGACTTGCTCCGGTGTTAAAAATCCAATTTGACTTCAAAGACAAAACCGCCCCGGCTTATAAGATGTGTTTTAGCGCTCTCTCTGCAGGGAAGTGGATATGCCCTCCATCTGAGTGCCAACCACACCTTGCTGACTCCTTTCCCCCTCCTCCTCCTCCTCCTCCTCCTCCTTGTCTTCCTCTTTCCTCTCCTCCTCCTCCATCTTCTCCTCCTCCTACTCCTCTTCCTCCTCCTCCAACTTCTCCTCCTCCAACTCCATCTTCTCCTCCTCCTCCTCCTCCATCTCCTCCTCCTCCTACTCCTCTTCCTCCTCCTCCAACTTCTCCTCCTCCAACTCCATCTTCTCCTCCTCCTCCTCCTCCTCCTCCTCCTCTCCTCCTCCTCCATCTTCTCCTCCTCCTACTCCTCTTCCTCCTCCTCCAACTTCTCCTCCTCCTCCTCCATCTCCTCCTCCTCCTCCTCCTCTTCCTCCTCCTCCAACGTCTCCTCCTACTTCATCTTCTCCATCTCCTCCTCCTCCTCCTCCTCCTCCTCCTCCTCCTCTCTCCTCCTCCTCCTCCTCCTCCATCTTCTCCTCCTCCTACTCCTCTTCTTCCTCCTCCAACTTCTCCTCCTCCTCCTCTCCTCCTCCTCCTCCATCTCCTCCTCCTCCTCCTCCTCCTCCTCCTCCGCCTCCTCCTACTTCATCTTCTCCATCTCCAACTTCTCCTCCTCACTCCATCTTCTCCATCTCCTCCTCCTCCTCCTCCTCCTCCTCCCCCTCCTCCCGCAGGTGTCCGTGCTGAACCGCTACTCGGAGGCCATCCGCGGCGAGCTGTCCAAGGTCATGCGTCTGAAGGTGGTGGCGCTGGTCACGGTGGAGGTGCACGCGCGCGACGTCCTGGACCGGCTGGCCAAGGCGGGCTGCTGCGACGCCAACGCCTTCGACTGGCTCTGTCAGCTGCGGCTCTACTGGGAGAAGGTGCGGCAGTGACTCCTCCCTCTCTCTGTCGATGGTGGATGGTGGATGGTGGTGTTATCTCTTCATTCGTTTGTTGGTTGGTTTTGTATGGTGTTGTGCTACTTGGACAGCAAATTGTCCCCCTGGAACATTATAGATTCACTCTACTGTGATGGATGGATGGATGGATGGATGAATGAGGGATGGATGAGGGATGGAGGGATGGATGTGGAAAGGTGGAAACATGTATTTCATCTGGACTTTTTTGTGCATGAGGCATGGGAGGTCTGGGTTTGAGGGGGTGACCTTCATTGTGAACACACCATGACTTCATGTTATTCAGCTCCATATCCTTTGTACGGGGTTTTAAACGTGTGTGTGTGTGTGTGCGCGTGTGGATCGTTACACAGAAGGTCACGCGAGGAGCTGTGAAGCCGCGAGGCCCACCGGCGGCGGTCTAAGGTTAAAATAGAAAAATGAAATAATAAGCGGTGTGTAAAAAAAGCCGAGCCCGCCGCCGCCTGAACGCACTGTAAGGTCACTCGCCCCTCAGAACGCCTCCGCTGACCGACAGTCACACACTCCGGGGATGTTTAATCACGGCCGCCCCGCCCCCCCCCAGGTGCCCTGTGGTCGGCGTGCGTACTTTTTCGCATTGGTCCTGCCAGTTGAGACTCCATGTCCAGGTGATGATCCAGGTCCGGTCCAGACGCTCTCGTCTTCCCTACTCGCGTCGTAGGGAATTCTGCTGAGTAACGACCGACAGCCATATTGTGGTGCGGACGGTGACGTCTGTTACCTTAAATATTAGCAGCTTGGATCTGTAAGCTGAGCAGCTTGGATCTGTGAGCGAGTCTTCATAAAGTAGTCATTACCAAATGGGAAAAAAAGAAACAACCAGGGGGCCTCACTCAACGCGAGAGCGCTTTAGTTTCTGTTTCACACAAAATGTTCACACATTCACACAAAGTTTTCCGAAACCTATCCGTCAAGGATATCTCTGCAATGAGATGCAGCTTGCCATTGGCAGGTTAAAAAAACGCAGGTGACTCACTGACTGGCTCTGACTGACTGACTGGCTGACTGGCCCGGACAAGCATAGTGAGTCTCCCCTGCTGCGTTTTGGCGGGAACATCGTGGCACACAACAACAGGCCCACTGGGCGCACTTTGCCCTCTCGCCGCCACGCTCGGGTGTTTTTACCCGGCGGTTACTGTCCTGTTTTCCCCCCCCTTGGAAGGTGCAGGAGAAAGGAGAGAGAGACAGAGAGAGAGAGAGAGAGAGAGAGAATGGGGGGGGCCCGGTCTCACCCCACTGGTCCGTCAGAATGAAAATGCTCAACGCGGCAACAAGACGAGTGTCTGAGTGTGCAGACGACAGACACAAAGGCTCAATAAAAATGTTCACGTCAACCCTTCCTTTCCTTCCTTCCTTCCTTCCGTCTTTCCTTCTCTCGTTGTGTGGTTGTTTCTCTTTTCTCGGTTTCCTTCTCGCTGTGGTTCTCTCTCAATCGATCACGTCTGTCTCTGTTTCTCATTCTCCTCTCTCTCTCTCTCTCTCTCTCTCTCTCTCTCTCTCTCTTTCTATCCCTCTCTCTGGGTATTTTTCCATCCAGATGCATCACACATTTTCCATCCAATACCGGTGGCGCTGTGGATATTAGGAGTTATGGTTCTGCCGAATAAAAGCAGGGAGGTGGCTCTAATCTCCAGTAGGTGCCGTTTTTATACGACGGACAGAAGAGAGAACGTTTCAGTGTGGTTCGCCAACGAGGCCGTCGTTTTAATCTACGAACACTTTTTGCTGTAAAACTGAAATGCTAACATAATTCATCTTGTATCAGGTGAACTATTCGCGCAGATTCAAATGAGTCGCGGTCAGAACACTCTACTGTTCTATGGTATGTTATTTCATTTTGTATCCATCCGCCCCTCCCGTCTCGCTTCGAAGTCAATTCAACTTCAGATTCAATTCAATTGGCATGGGAAAGCGTACTTTACATGTCGCTTAAAGCGAAGTGGTAAAAGTAATACTATAATATATATATTACAGAGTCAGTTAAACAATACTAAAAATAAAAATTAAAAATGCTCGTCTCTCTCTCTCTTCTCTCTCTGCTCTCTCTCTCTCTCTCTCTCTCTCTCTCTCTTTGTCTTCCTCTCTTTCCCGCCACCAGGATGTAGACGACTGTGTTATCCGGCAGACCAACACGCACTTCAAGTACGGCTACGAGTACCTCGGCAACTCCGGCCGCCTGGTCATCACCCCGCTGACAGACAGGTCAATGTCTCCCTCTCTTCCTCTATCTCTCTCTGTCGCTCTCCCTCTTTTCCTCTGCTCTCTCTCTCTCTCTCTCTCTCTCTTCCTCTCTGTCTCTCTCTCTCCCCCTCTCTCTCTCTCTCTCTCTCTCTCTCTCTCTCTCTCTCTCTCTCTCATTCCCTCTCTGCCTCTCTCTCTCTCTCCCTCTCCCTCTATCTGCCAACCCAATCCCCCCCGTTGAACGCCCGCCAGCGACGGACGCGCCCGCTCATTCGATTATGTGATAATAGCCCCGGTCCGGTCACTGGCCCTGAGAGTCACTCCGTTGCCACGGCGGCGGCGCTCAGCATCCCGCTCCGGCGAGGTGCCGGACGACAGACATTATCCCGTTTGATTAGCAATACGTATAATTACAGACTTCCATTAGGAGCCGACAGACACTAGCATTAAGGTTGTCAGCGTAATCACCGGCTTACACCTCACGTGCGCGGTGATGGGCTTAGACCTGCTATTGGGTAAATTAGCACTCCCTTTTGGGCATATTACATTCCCCCAATACGTCCAGCGTTGGCTCACACGGGGCACCATATTGCATGCATTATTATTAAGTATAGTACCGGGAGGGAGCGTAATAAAGCTAATTGATATGGGTCTTTTATACTGTCCTCGTGACACTTATTGGCCAACGGGGTGGGATAAGTATGTTTAAAAAGAGCTGTTTCCTCATTAAAACAGGATTGATCGTACAGGTCCGTGGGCTGCCTGCGTTCAGTCTGCATCGCTCTAGAGCCACGCTATGGATCCCGGACAGACAATCATACGAGGATGGTCTTTTTACGGCCGTGTAGTCTCCGGTGTAATGGCGCAGTTTTGTCTGGAAAAGTGTCCGTCTAGACTCACCACCAACACCATAACTACCTTTTCTAGCTTCACCACTACTAAATATTCATCAAGGCCACGGCCTGAATAGCAGGCTCACTCTCACACACACACACCTACGCACACACCTACGCACACAAACACACACACACACCTACGCACACACACACACACACACACACACCCACACACCCGTCACCTGTGGCAAAGTATCAAAGGAGGAACACAGCGAGCCGTCCTTGCCCATTATTTGCGATGCGTGGAAAACTGGCAACCCAGCCCGCGGTATCCTCCATTCCAGGGTTGAACCTCAGCCCCTCCCCCCTCCCCCCCAACCTTTTCTTCTTTTTACCCGCCGAGTAAGACCAACCATCCATCCACCATGAGGAAAGTTTATTCCTGTAACTCTCTATCCGTCCGTCTGCCTGTCTGTCTGTCTGTCTGTCCTGCAGGTGCTACGTGACCCTGACCACGGCGCTCCACTTGCACCGCGGGGGGTCCCCGAAGGGCCCGGCGGGCACGGGCAAGACGGAGACGGTGAAGGACCTGGGCAAGGCGATGGGCACCTACGTCATCGTAGTCAACTGCTCCGAGGGCCTGGACTACAAGTCCATGGGCCGCATGTACTCTGGCCTGGCTCAGGTACGGTGGTGGTGGTGGTGGTGGTGGAGGTGGTGGTGGTGGTGGTGGTGGTGGTGGTACGGTGGTACGGTGGTGATGGTGGTGGGGGTGATGGTGGAGGTGGTGGTGGTGGTGGTGGTGGTGGTGGTGGTGGCGGCGATGCTGATGAGCACTTTAATCACTCTGTGGGTTTCCTTGGGCTCCGCCCCCCCCGCCCCACCAGACGGGGGCGTGGGGGCCTGCTTCGACGAGTTTCAACCGCATTCAACCGTGGAGGTGCTTCCGTAGGGTGGCGCAGCAGAAATCCCTCATCCCCATCCTGTCCGCCCTCCGGCCGGCCCGGCCGCCGGCCCTCACCAAGTTTTCATCTTCCGAACGCCAGGAGATCCGCTCTGGTCCCTGGTCCTGTGGCATCTTTCAATCACCATGAATCCCCCCGGTGGGCTCTCCCCGTTAACACACATTTACAACACACACACACACACCACAACACATGTCAGTTTTACTATTTTACTTGTGAGGACCTCCCATGTAATTTAAAAATAGGTAAATGGATTATATACGGGGGTCTATAGGGTTAGGTGGCGTCTTGCTCAGGGACACCTCCACACTTAGCTAGGAGGCGGAGCCAGCCAGCGATCGAACCAGCGACCTTACTGTTGCCAGACAACCGCTCTTACCTGTCATGTCAATCCTGTCCACTTTAAGTTTGACTTCTAGATCTGCCAAAAGGGACGTTTCTGCTTCACTAACAATGTCCACATGGCACACGCGTGTCGTCCGTCGTCACGCACCCCCAGGTTACGCGGGGCGCAGCGAGCTGCCAGACAACCTCAAGTCCATGTTCAGACCCATCTCCATGGTGGTGCCAGACTCCACGCTCATCGCAGAGATCACCCTGTTCGGGGAGGGCTTCAGCAACTGCAAGGTCGGTACCGCTCGGCCACAGGGGTCACGGTGGGCCCCCCCCACACACTGAGTATAGGGGCCTGGGCCACCCCCACACACTGCACTTGTTATTGGGATGTGATTGCCTTATATATGTACTGTATATATACTGTATACTTATATATGTATATATACTGTATGAATCCTGTCACATCATATACATATGCACTGTTGTATTCATCTGTTGTATTCATCAGAAGTCATAAGAGGACATTGTGTTTCAATAACAACAACTCGCCGGTTTGGTGCAAATATAAATGTAGGGAAGGAGACGCAATAAATGGAGCGCAACAAAACAACAAGATTTAATCACAGACGCACGTCACTCGCTCTTTCACTCGCCAAACACAACAAACACAATAAATGCCTTGTTCCCGATGACAATACAAGTACTAATACCATGGTAATACATTTGGAGTAACTACTTAACGAACAAAAGAGGTTGAGGTCAGTAGATTATTC
Source organism: Coryphaenoides rupestris (assembly GCA_002895965.2). Lineage (NCBI taxonomy): Eukaryota > Metazoa > Chordata > Actinopteri > Gadiformes > Macrouridae > Coryphaenoides > Coryphaenoides rupestris. The sequence goes on along the minus strand of PIJE02003044.1, from coordinate 35,727 downwards.
ACCAGCTTCCAGCAAGAGACTCAAGACCCACCTGTTCAGAGTTTACCTGGACTCTGCATAACCCCCCCCCCCAGCCCCCCTACCCTCTCCTAACCCGAGCACTAAGTTGTGTGTTTGTACGTCTTGGCACTAAATAACAGTACTTGGCATTCTTTATGATATTGTATGTTCTTAGATGTTGGTACTGCACTCAGAATGCCACTTCTGCATGCAGGCAGCCTAGCAATTATGAAACTTGCAATTATGAATGCTCTAAACCTGCTCTATTCTTATCTTTATGTACCACAGTGATATATTGCTGTCTCTCCTTCAACAAATGCACTCTTTGTAAGTCGCTATGGATAAAAGCGTCTGCCAAATGCCCCTAAATGTAAATGTAAATTATTCTGGCAATTAGTAGCAGCATTATTCTCAGTCGTATTGTTGAAATGAAGGATTAATTGTGTCTTTCTTTTCACTGATACCAACGTCGGCGTATAAATGTGGAAATAACAACAATAAATAGTCCGGGTTCAGTCGGCGTCTTGGGTTATGGAGTCCACAGCCCTAAATGTAAATGTAAATGTAAATGTAGTAGTAGTAGCATTATGTACTACTACTGTAGATCCTGATTATACTCTGTGTCCAGCTCTAATGAGGTTTCATCATTAGCAGTATTAGTCGTAGGTGTTATGATGCTCCGGTGGTTGTACCCGTGTGTGTGTGTGTGTGTGTGTGTGTGTGCGCAGTGCTAATTGGCCTTCATAACGAGTAGTATGATCAGCGGTAGTAGTATTAACACGAGCCAGTAGGTCTTGATTATACTCAGAGTCTCCAGCAGTAATTAGCTTGAAGTATGTGTGGGTGCTGTGCTCTGTGGGGGGGGGGGGGGGGGGCGTGGGTGTGTCCACTGACTCCAGATCAGAGGTGAGAGCGGAGCCTTCTGTCTCCGCAGCGGCCGCTGGCACCTGGGCACCGGCGGCGTTTACCTGGAATCAGTGTCAGTGTGCAGCCTGGAGCCCAGCCAGGGGAGCATCGGATTAGCATGCGCCGCGCGAGCTACGGCCGCACACACTCCAGTGCTACGGCTGTGTGTGTGTGTGTGCGTGTGTGTGTGTGTGCGTGTGCGTGTGTGCGTGCGCGTGTGTTTTCATCTGTGTATGTGCACCTGTGCACTGAGGTTGAGTTTGCAGTTTGGGCTTAGCTTGGTGTCTGTGTGCGCGTCTGTGTGTGCGTCTATGTGCGCTTGTGTGTGTGTGTGTGTGTGTGTATCTCAGCCCTGTGCTGCCTCCAACACACACACACACACACACACACACACACACACACACACACCCACAACCTCCCACCTGTGCCAGATCACTCCTTGGCAGGTTCCAAGCCCCAACACCAATGCCAGCACAGCCCCACAAACAAACAAAGAAACACACACGCGCACACACACACACACACACACACACACACACACACACACACACACACACACAAACACACAGCCGCACACACATTTTTTCCCCTCTCAAGAAAGTCACAAACAACCTACACTAACCTTTACAAAACTTATCCGACAGCCGCCTCCCTCAAGGATGTTACCCGCCCTCTCTCTCTCTCTCTCTCTCTCTCTCTCTCTCTCTCTCTTCTCCTCTCTCTCTCTCGCTCTCTCTCTGGACCACTCTCCCCCCCCCCCCCCCCCTCACACACACACACACACACACACACACATACGCAGGCGGGCGGGTGTTATTGTGTGTCCAGCCCTGCCAGGCTGTAGCTTCCTGTAGGGATCAGTAATGATGTGCCAAGGAGCGCATCGGGGGGGGGGTGTTAGCATAGCGGCTAACGCGGAGGCAGCCACGGGCAGACGAGACCCAGCGCTAGCCTGGCACGGGGTCCCCAGCAGCCAGCCGGGCGGTGGTGGTGGTGGTGGTGGTGGTGGTGGTGGGGGCTACGATGGAATTATTATTGCGGGAGAAAGGATTGAAAGATGGAAGGGGAGTGAGGGAGAGAGGGAGAGAGGAGGGGAGAGGGAGGAGGGGGAGAGGAGGGAGAGAGGGAGGAGAGGGAAGGAGAGGGGGAGAGGGAGGGGAGAGAGGGAGGGAGAGAGGGGAGAGAGGGGAGAGGGAGAGAGGGAGGGAGAGAGGGAGGGAGGGAGGGAGGGAGAGAGGGAGGGAGAGGAAGGGAGGCAAACTCTGCATGGTGCACGGTCGCACCCACTTTGTTTGTTTGTCTGATTTGTGTTCGCTGTGCAGCAGAGCAAGGCATTAACACGCAGGGGTTCGAGTCCCACTGGGCGGGAGGAGCAGGAGGCAGGGGAGGTGGGCGAGGCGGTGCTGAGGAATGTATGCCCTCGTGGGATTTTAATGCACTTTGAATTAAAGCGTCCACCGAAAATGGCATGACTTATTACCGCATTACGGCGCGTACGGCGCACAATGAATTCCAATGTGTCGCAGGATTTCATGATGGTTAATATGCAACGCTACACAATAATAACAACAAGAGCAACAACAACAACAACAACAACAACAGCGACGAGAGGGGAACAACAAGCCGTGTGCGTATTTCCACAGCGGTGCTGACAATGATAAAGTGTCAGACTTTTTACAACCCGAAACTTACCTAGCGTTGCAATTTCTTGCAACATTACCGTGTGTGTGTGTGTGTGTGTGTGTGTGTGTGTGTGGTGTGTGTGTGTGTGTGTGTGTGTGTGTCTCGCCGCAACCTGAAGCTGCTTCTGCTGCGACCGCGACCGCTATCCGCAGCGATCCATTCGTTCATTAAGACGGCTTCTCCCGCTGTCCCCTCCGCCTCCTATAAATAACCCACACCCCCCACCGCCTCCGCCCACCATCACCACCACCACCACCACCACCACTCCCACCCACCACCACCACCACAGCCCATCCCTCCTGACCACCACCACTGCTCCAACACTGCCAATGCAATGTTTGCAGGTGGAAATAGGATTTTAATTGTTCACATCAATTGCACTGTGCTCCATATATATATATATATATATAGATAGATAGATATATCTTAATATATATATATATATATATATATACACTGTATATCGGTGGACAGCATATATATATATATATATATATATTATATATATATATATATACAGAGCGTCGAAGCATCGTCCTGCTCCGACAGACGATATATTATACACATGGGGGTCTGGTGATTTAGGACCCCCATGTACACACATTCACAGCTGCAGCGGGTGGCGGTGGTTGGCATCGTGGTATTATTATTATTATTATTATTATTATTGACCCGCGTGGAGGAGGAATCTAGGACGCCGTGATGAAACAACGCAACGCGGGTTTTGGGGGGGTGGGCACGGGGCTGGCCGGGGCCTCGCTGGCCTACTTGGGGTGCAGCTTTGGCCTGGTTTGAGAGAGCACTCTGATCCTAGCATTGAGCTGGAACACACCGGGGTGGGCGGGGGGGGGGGGGGGGGGGAGGAGGGAGGGGTGTGGGGGAGGGGGGGAGTAGTGTCCATGTTACACTCC
>PIJE02003044.1:22227-29727 GCA_002895965.2 Coryphaenoides rupestris | reverse complement strand
ACACACACGCACACACACGCACACACACACACACACACAGCATTGGTGAGCTAGTGGGTTCAGATGGACGGTCGGTTGACACCAGGAAGGTGTGTGTCTAACACCACGCAGGGAGCAGAGCTGTGATCATCATCCCATACCTGCCTCCTCCTCTTTCTTCTACGAGGCTCCCCCTGTTTATTTATCACATTATTTATGCGATTTTGTTTGTGTGTGTGGGGTGGGGGGGGGGTGGTTGGGGGACGGGTAGTGGGGGGGGAGGCTTGGTCGTAAGTCACTCCTTTGTGTACTGCCACGAGGGGGGCGTTAAATAAGAGTTTGTTTGTTGTTTAACGGCTCATTTGTCTCCTCTGGTACCGCGAAGCACCCCGCTGTGAGGTGGGAGGGGAGGGGGGAGGCGAGGCGGCGGTGGGGGCGTTGGGGGAGCCAAAGATGATGAAGATGATGATGATGACGGACCGCCGGAGGGAGTTCCCGTCGGGACGGCGCTGCCATTTCTCAGTTTTATTTACTGTTTTTCCCAGACTTTTCGTCCGGGAGGAGAAGACGGATGAACTGCGGTTTTTATGTCGTGTGTCAACGCCTCCTGCGCTCCGGCCGCAAGCAAAACAACAACGAAATAAAAGAAATAATAAATCACGAAAATAATGACTAGTGAACAACCAGCTGTTGTGACCTCTGGTGACCTTTCCCCTCCCCAGATCCTACTCACGTCCATGAAGAACTGACCAAGTTGACCTCTGGTGACCTTTCCCCTCCCCACAGATCCTACTCACGTCCATGAAGAACTGACCAAGTTGACCTCTGGTGACCTTTCCCCTCCCCCACAGATCCTACTCATGTCCATGAAGAACTGACCAAGTTGACCTCTGGTGACCTTTCCCTCCCCCACAGATCCTACTCATGACCATGAAGAACTGACCAAGTTGACCTCTGGTGACCTTTCCCCTCCCCCAGATCCTACTCACGTCCATGAAGAACTGACCAAGTTGACCTCTGGTGACCTTTCCCCCCCCACAGATCCTACTCACGTCCATGAAGAACTGACCAAGTTGACCTCTGGTGACCTTTCCCCTCCCCCCACAGATCCTACTCACGTCCATGAAGGACATGAACCTGGCCAAGCTGACCTCGGCGGACCTGCCGCTCTTCAACGACATCATCCAGGACCTGTTCCCCGGCGTGGACGCGCCCACCATCCACGACGGCAAGGTACGAGCGCGGTTGCGAACGCATCGTGTCCTACCGACATGTGCTAACCCATGATGATGTCCTCCTACCACATCCCGAACATAAAGTACTGTTGTCATCTCTAGCCCGCGTTGTGCGTTCGCTTCCCCACGAAGCAAGCGTGCACACATCGCAAACACAGCGCTACAGGGGGGCACAGTAAGCTCATCGTTTAGCTCGTTGCCGAACGACTGAGCTACGATATTCTGTCAAGGTAGGCGGAGCATGTGATCGACCCGTAAAGGCCAAAACTAAGCGGAAGCTAACTCTTGAAATGTATCTTGAAAGGACGAGGGTTTCACGGCACGCTGCTCATGACACACACACACACACACACACAGTGCAGCATGCAGCCTCAGCAGTCCAGCAGCAGCAGCAGCAGCAGCACTGAACGGCGTTTCTCAACTCCCTGGGTTCTCTCTCTCTCTCTCTCTCTCTCTCTCTCTCTCCCATATACCGGCGTATATATATATATATATAGACAGTATATCGCTTGTACTGCGTTTGAAATATCTATGGGCTGCTGACCACCTCCTCCCTGAAGCTGAGCAGAGCAGAGTTGTGGCTCTGACTCGTGGTCTGGCTCTGGACCGGGCGCGTCGGAGCCCAAGGCGGTCATCCTCATCCGTCCTCCTCCTCCTCCTCCTCCTCCTCCTCCTCCTCTGCTCCGCGGCGGCCGGCGTGCTCAGAAGCCACCGGCCGCCCGCCGTTAATATTGAATGGGCCTGCTGAAATATATAAATACACACAAACTCCCGCTGCCAGGGGCCTCCGGAATGCACAACACCGTCACGCTGGGCCGGGAGATGGACCTCCGGGCCCACGGTGTCTCCATACGTTTGTACTGGCTGTCTCTCTCTCTCTCTCTCTCTCTCTCTCTCTCTCTCTCTCTGCGTTTTGCAGTATATTGCTGTCTGTATGTCTAGGTGATTGCCTGGGTCTCTCTCTCCCTCCCCCCTCTCCCTCTCCCTCTCTCTCTCTCTCTCTCTCTCTCTCCATCTCTCTCTCTCCCCGGGCGGTGCTCATTGTCCGGTCCTCGTATGCACGGGGGCGCCCGGCGACCACGCGTCCGCATGACACCCCCTCCACCGCGCCCCCCGCCACCCACCAAGAAACCTCAAGTTCGTGTCTGTAAACACGGCCCATAAATCCGCCCGAGATGAGTAACACAATGTACTTTACCACGTGCAGAGAGCACACACACACACACACACACACACACACACACACACACACACACACACTCTCATCACACTCTCTAGTCACACACACACACACACACACACACACACGAATGGGCGCAGACACACATACTCGCTGAATAATTAATTGGGGCTGTGATAGGACATTCTTCATCTGTGCGCAGTTCCATCGCCTGTCCTCTCCATACCGTGGACGGCAGATGGCTCATTTGGAGGTAGCAGCCATGTGTGGAGGAGGAGGAGGACGAGGACGAGGATGAGGAGGAGGAGGAGGAGGAGGGAGGAGGAGGAAGGGAAGCGATGCACTGAAGGTTAGGTAGATTTGGCGCAGCGGCTCGCCGTAGACCTTCAGTGGCGTCCGTCCCTTCTCCGTCCCCCATTCGTCACGACAATTACGTACGGCGGAGTCGCTTAGCAGACGAGACTTTGCACCAAAGTCACTTGAGAAAAAGTGAGGCTGGGAGCGGAACAAACGATTACGAACTCGCCGGGATTCCAAAAAGATACAGAATATATATGTTCAAATGTATAAATACATCGTGCTTCCCATACACTTTCTGTCTCTTTCACATCTCTATCACCCTCCTTCGCCTTCTAGTCGCTCTGCAAACAAATATTAAATGTTAAATCGGCACAAACTCAGGACTGGGGAACAGCTTAAACCACAGCAACTAGACTATAGTAGTTGTTGTCTATAGGAATCACCAACACAACACTTCAGCCATTTCTTCAGTCTGCGTGAGCGGCACTTATTGATAGCACTTAGCATTGTTTAGCCTATTTGTATGTCCTTAGATGGTTGGTGATGCACTCAGAACGGCTCTTATCCCGGCTATTATGCAGCAGCCGAGCAATTATGAAACTCTAGTTCTATTAGCCTCGCAACTGTGAATGCTTGAAACGTCTAGGAAGCTCTATTCTCATCTTGATGTACCACAGCGGTATATTGCGGTCTGTTTCAACAAATTTAGATCCTGGGCCATCTTCTGTGACCCCCCCCCCACGTCGCTCGGTCACGTCCACCTCCTACACTTCCATCCCGTCGGTGTCCCTCACTCTGTCGTCCTCTCTCTGTCTCCCGCTCACTGTGTCTGTCTGTCTCTCTGTCTCTCTCTCTGAGTATGTCTGTCTGTCTGTCTCTCGCCATCTCTCTCTATGTCTGTCTTTTTCTTTATATAATATTGTCCTCTCCAAAGACTTTTCTCTCTCTCTCTCTCTCTCTCCCTGTCTCTCTCCGTCTGTCTCGCTTTCAGGTTCAGATTCAAAGGGCGTTTATTGGCGTCGGAAAACAACGTACATTCACACACAATGCCAAAGCGTAGAAAGTAAACTAGCATCCAAAGGTGAAATGAAGTGTGTCTCTCTCTGCAAACTCCTCTATCCCTCTCCGTCGTCTGCTCGTGTCCAGGTGTCGCCGTAGTCCAGGTGCTGCTCTCGACACACTGACTAACCGTGTGTGTGTGTGTGTGTGTGTGTGTGTGTGACATTTATCCTGAGTTACAGCTATGTGTGTGTGTGTGTGTGTGTGTGTGTGATTGTGTGTGAGTGCGTCTACGTTATACGGAATCAGAAGATGGCCATTCACATCCTGGACGGTAATACACATGAAAAGGTTACGCTCTCCTCTTCCTCCTCCTCCTCCTCCTCCTCCTCCCTATATGTCTGACTGCAGCTGTGTGAGTTATTGGCTTATCCTCAGCGGAGGGAACACAGCGCCGGTCGCGAGACACCTCCAGGATTTGTAAAGAGCAGGACTGGGGGTGGGGGACCGGAAGAAGAATCCCAGACACCGTGTGGGGGGGGGGGGGGGGGGCAGGGGAGAGAGTTATTGTCTGGTGAACGCCGAGGAACGCGGGGATGAACACAACGCGGTGTGCGCGTTTGTCACCGAAATGTAGTTGTTGTTGTTGTTGTTGACGGGGGCACACACGCACACACACACACACACACACACACACACACCTGGCGGCGCTGAGAGAAAGCCCAGAAGCCCGGAAGGCCGGAAATAGAGAACACACACACACACACACACACACACACACACCATTTTCTGTCAGGCGTGATCAATGCTGTGTGTGCGTGTGTCTGTGTGTGTTGGTGTGTGTGTCGGTGTGTGTGTGTGTGTGGGTGTCCAAGTGTGCCTACATCTCTGCGTTGTGTATCTACACACACACACACACACACAACGCACACACGGTGAGTGAGCCGTCCTGAACTCCCTTATTCCCTAACTTTGCAAAGAGATATAAAAAAACAAAAAAGAAGACGAGCGTAGCGGTCGTCGGCATAATGAACTGCGTGTGCTGCTGTAGCCGGTGCCTCTGCGGGACAGGGGGAGCTGTAATGTGTTTTAATGAGAAGGGCCCCTCAGGGGACCGTGGGTGGGAGTCTCTGCTCAGTCATAGACCCCCCCCCCCCGCCTGGTTTCTCTCGCTGCTTGTATGCTCCTCCTGCAGCTAGCAGCCACCCCGTCCCATCCGCCTGTTCGCATTGATCTGTCCTGCATCCCATGAGTTCACATGTCCTCTCTTCTCCTCCTCTCTCTCATCTGTCTCTGTCTCTCTCTCTCTCTCTCTCTCTCTCCTCTGTCTCCCCTTATCTCTGCCTCCCTCTCAAGTTCAAGTTCAAGTATTTTTATTGTAACTTCACAATTTACACGTGAGTATAAACAGTGAGTTAAAAACTTTTTGTGCAAAACGCCCGACAGCCGACAGTAATTATAAAGAACACAAAATAGATAAAACTCAAAATAGAACTATTAAATAGAATTCTATATAAAATACGTAAATGAAATCTAAAATGAAATGGAATATACAGTAAAATATCCATACACATATAAATCGATGTACTAAAATATACATTGTTATATGCTGTATGCTGACATTCACAGAATGTCACGGGATACCTTCCCAGACAGTCGACACAACACTAGCACCAGCAGTTGGCACCAGGACTAGCACTAACACCAGCACCAGCACTAGCAGTAACACTAGCACCAGGACCAGCACTAGCAGTAACACCAGCACAGCACTAGCAGTAACACTAGCACCAGCAGTTGGCACCAGGACTAGCACTAACACCAGCACCAGCACTAGCAGTAACACTAGCACCAGGACCAGCACTAGCAGTAACACCAGCACAGCACTAGCACCAACACTTAGCACTAGCATTTAGACATTGATGCCGAACTTGTTCAGCAGCCTGATGGCCTGACTGTGGAAGCTGTCTCTGAATCTACCCTCTCGTTGTCTCTCTCTCTTATTCATTCTCCCGCCGCACCTCCTCTCCTCCCTCCCTCTCTTTCTTTCTCCTCTCTCTTACTCCCTCCTCCCATCTCCTCTCTCCCCCCTCTCCCCTATCCCTTCTCTCTCGCTGTCTCTCCCCCCCCCCCCCCCCCCCAGCTGCGGGAGGCGATCGAGGCGGAGCTGCGTGAGCGGGGCCTGCAGCCCATCCCCTCCACGGTGGGCAAGGTGATCCAGCTGCACGAGACCAAGAGCTCCCGACACTCCTGCATGCTGGTGGGCCGCGCGGGCAGCGGCAAGACGGTGACCTGGAGGACCCTGCAGGGGGCGCTCACGGCCCTGCACCGCGGCGGGGAGCCGGGCTACCAGCTCATCAGGGTACAGGGCCCTTGCTTACAACTTTGTTTTTACTTTAGTTATTTTGTTCGTTCTCTGGAGTTTTTGTATCGTCTTCCTTTGTAGTTTTCTCGTCTTTGCCAATTTTTGTAGTTTTTATTAATATTTTGTTGTAGTTTTTCCTTCATAGTTTTGTAATATTTGCTTGTTTTTGTAGTTTTCACTTGCTAGTCTTTGTAGTTTTTATTCAGTAGCTTGTAGTTCAGTTCAAGTTCCGGTCTGGGATCGCTAAAGTACCGAGTTATCTTACGTTAGCGCACGACGCCGCCGCCAGCGAGTTCCCAGAGACACACACTCCCCTCGTACATGCGCGTCACCTCCCCGGGGGCTAACGTCAGGGCGATGCCAGTCCGGTCTCCGCCGTTCGCCTGTTGTTTTCCATCGGCCTGTTGTTTTCCATCCCCGTGGCGACGGAGGGTTCGGCGGTGATTTGCCGGGCTAATAGCGGCGGCGGAGTGAGTTTGGAGCCGTTGCGATGATTGAATTGTGTTTTAACATCGTAACATTCAGCATTACCCCGGAAAAACACATTTTGTCGTACGGCAACAGCCATAATTCAGTCGGCGACTTCACTCCGCGCCAAAAGGCTTTTGATTTATTTATTGCTCATTTCCCTTCTTCGTTCCCATTATTTTTGGAGGGGATTTCCCATGATCCTCTCTGGTTTTCTATCTCCCGCCACCCATCTCGTTCTCATTTACCGTGAATATCAAAACATCCCCTTCCCAGAGGGCTTGTTTGTCTTCATGTGTGTGTGTGTGTGTGTGTGTGTGCGTGTGTGTGTGTGCGTGCGTGTGTGAGTGTGTGTGTGTGTGTGAGGGAGGGGGGCGTGCTTCCACGATATTACACATTATCGCCCACGGGTGTGTGTGTGGCGCAGGCGTGTTGGCACATACATCATACCTATCAGCGAGCCTCGTCAACATGTGACCACTCTCACAGACGCCGCAGGGTCCTAACCTCATCTGACACACACACACACACTGGCACACACACACACTCACTGGCACACACACACACACACACACACACACACACACTCGCAGCAGATCCACGGTGAAGGATCCTCTGTTTGCGTTAATGGCCCCAGGTTCCTGGCGGTGCTGGTGGTTGGTGGTTGGTGCTGGTGGTGCTGGTGGCGGTGCTGGCGGAGCTGGCGGCGCGGGTGGACCAGCACCCTGGGCCGACTCACAGCCCTTCAGCCCTAATTGAGTGGATCACGTGATCTTCACTCTGAAGAGGTCCTCACTTCTACTGCTCCGGGAACAATGGTGTCCTGTTGCCCCCTCTCTGGCTTACTGTGTGTGTGTCTGTGTGCGTGTGTGTGTGTGTGTGTGTGTGTGTGTGTGTGTGTGTGTGTGTGTGTGTGTGTGTGTGTGTCGTGACACGGCAGCTGGGCAACCGGGAGCGTTTCTGCCCCGGAGGATGAT
>PIJE02003043.1:0-37500 GCA_002895965.2 Coryphaenoides rupestris | reverse complement strand
ATACAAGGCCAGTTTAAAATTGGTGAATTTCCCCTTTAAATTGCCCGCAGTATTTAATGTCTTGGCTAATCGTGTGCACAAACTCCAACCGTTCTGACAATATTAGCTTCTGCGGCTGGCGTAGTGTGTAGACCACCAAGCAAATCAGGTCAAGCAGTGGGTGTGGGTGGGTTATTGTATCTAAAATACATGGTCTCCATATACTACAATACTGATGATATATGCTACTCATTATCCAGGCGTTATTCATTTTCTAATTAATTCTAAGAATGAGCATTTTGTGAACACACACCAAGAGATCCAAATAAAGCAATCCTAACGTGATAAATGAAAAGAGGCAAGACGGTATTCAACCACCAGAGTTGCAGTGACGTAAGACCCAGCTTAGCGGTCTACACAGTACACGAGCTTGGCCTGCTGGCTGTTTCCATCACTTATTATGTTCCAGTCGCCATTAAATGAGTCATTGTTAAAGGCCATCACTTTTAGACAGTACCCATGAAAGGAATGACCAAACCAAAAATGGTTCATAACGTAGTATTGTTGCTGTCGATGAGAAACGGGTGTGCTCCCATTTACATTTGGCTTTGAGTTGACGGGCTTTTAATCACACAAACGGCACGCAAATGAAAACTATTCCTGCTGGCGTCGAGGACAAAAGAACCACAATCAAAGGAGAATTTAAGGAGAACACGGCACGACATGTTCTGTTATTGTATTGATCAAAAAATAATTCAGCCTGGGGGAGTTATTAGATTTGCATGGACAATAAGCAAGGAAAATGTGTGTGTGTGTGTGTGTGTGTGTGTGTGTGTGTGTGTGTGTGTGTGTGTGTGTGTGTGTGTGTGAGCTGCAACGGTTCACTTTCACTTTATGGAGTCTATAAACACACTTCTACCTGCGACCGATTACACGCTCAACCCTTTCATTGTTGCCCATGCAACATGTCCCGGCTGTGACATCAGAGAGAGAGAGAGAGAGAGAGAGAGAGAGAGAGAGAGAGGAGAGAGAGAGAGAAAAAGAGAGAGAGAGAAAGAGAGAGAGAAAGGGAGAGAGAGAGAGATATTTTAGATTTTTCAAAAACTCTTTATTACAATCTTGCACTTGCGACGTTGTTTCTTTACATATTTAAAACCAAAAATAAAAGTCTGCCTTGAAAATGTCTCTTTAAAATGAACAAAGAGCATCTCCATGACATCAAATAAAGGTCTTAGCCTCACACACTGCATGGTATGTATGGAATACAGTTTCCCTCATAAAACAAAGAGGACACTCTTGATTTACATCAGGATTTAAAACAGAAACAAATGCATTAACTGCAATGGCACCATGCAAAATTCTCCACTGTAAATCCCCAGTTTTTTTTGTTAACCGTGACTTGTAAAGTGCTCTCCACTGTGGTTTAACAGTTTCCCCTTCTGCAAGACCTTACGCCAGGGTGTATCTGTTCTCCTGTCCACAATCTTTTTGTTTAGGGTCTTAACACAAGCTTTATACAACATTTTGCTGGTTGCTTGGTTTGGACCCAAGAATGTCAAGTTATCACAATGTAAATATACACCTGTACATTCCATTAGCTTGGGAGACAGAGTCATGTTAGGAAAGGGATCCTTGCAGTCTGGACTGCATGCCCCAGTGAAGCAATCTCCCAGCTTCCGTAGTTGCCCTTTTGTCAGGGAAGCCCGCCATTTCTCCAGGATTTGGGCAACCATGCGGATGGATCGCACCCCAAAGCGATCTACTTTTGCGATATTCCCAAGGTCTGGTCCAGCCAACCTCAGGCAAACCATCTAAAGTTGTTGACTCCAGACCTGAGGAGATTAAAAGTTCAATGCAGGAAGGGACTTCTCCTGGCTTATGTCCAGAATTGAGCCATATATCAGGGGTTCCTTTAAAAACCAGTATAAAGTACTGCAGTGTTCTCTGTGTACTGTTAAAAGAGACCATACCTTTAAAAACATTACGATAAAAACACAGGAATCTTCTTAAGTTCATTTTTTCCGGGTCCATCCAAATAATGTTCTGTCCAGTCCCAGCCCGTCAAAAGTTTGTAAAATGGCGCAAGCCGCAGCCTTCCAACCTGAGTCCACTGGCCCTGTGAGCAGACGCTGTACAAACTGAAGGTGAAAGGCAGCTGTTCTACTTTGTAGATTAACAAGTCCATGCCCACCTTCCTCCTTAAATTGGTATTATAAGCACTTTTTGTCTTAACTGAGCTTAAAGCTAAAGAACAAACCACTAAACAGTGATCTGAAAAACCAACTGGAATAATAAAACAGTTCCTAAAAATGCTAAGATGGTGTTTAAAACCATAAAACCTATCTAGTCTTGCCAAAGACAATTGATTGATGTTAAAAGAATGCACCAATGTATATTGCTTCTGACCCATATGAAAATTCCTCCAAATATCAGCAATATCATTGGAATTCTTTAACTCAATGAGCCGCCTGTGAGAGGGCATGTGTGGCTCTACATGATTCCTATCAATTGCATTTTCCGTACAGTTAAAATCCCCTCCGAGAAGTAAAAAATCCTCAGAATCACAACTCTGTAGTGCGTCGTCTAAAATATTTAAAAAGATCATTCGGTCAACTGCTTGATTAGGTGCATAAACACACAGAAATATAAAAACAACATTTTCAACTTGTGCTTTAACTTGTAGCAGTCTTCCTTTAGCAATTTCCTCCACTTGATAGGATAAGGGAGTAAATGATCTTGAAAATAAAATAGCAACCCCACCACTGTTTGTTGTGTTGTGACTCATAAGAGTCAAACCATCAAACTCTCTTGACCAGTCAACTGCATTGATTGCATCAGAATGTGTTTCTTGTAGAAACACAACGTCAAACGGTTTTTGTCTGATTGTCTCAAACAAGACAGCTCTCTTATTTATATCTCGAGCTCCATTGATATTTAAAGAAGCAACGCGGATTTCACCCGTGATAAATAAATAAGAGAAGAAAAGCTGCATGACTACAATCATCGTGGAATATGCAAAATTAGGCGTCAACAATGTCACCACTCGTATTCATAAAAGCGTTCAGCTTGGTGAGTATTTTCCTCAACCGGTAGACCTCCTGCTCAGTAAAGCAGCCGTCACTCATAAACAACTTCGTTTTTGTGTAGAACTGCTCCACATCAGGGAAAAAATCATCTATGTGAACATTTCTATTCCTTCAGAAACGTTCTAATGTCATCCACGCTGTAGACGCGGCTGGTGAAGCCGCTCTGACATAGACTCACGTCACGCTGCAGTCAGAGAAATCACTCTCAGTCTCAGCGTCACTGACGTCACTGAGAGTGTCTTTCTTTTGTCTTGAAATCAGGCCGTTTTCTTTTTTGGGGCACTTTAAAAATGTCTTCCTCCAATTCCATCAGACTGTCGTCTATGGATGCCTGCATCTGATCACTGTCCGCTATTGACACCTGACTGTGAGAGTCATCGGTAATGTCGGGTTCGATATTGTCCGCCTCGGCCGCGTCACCCGCACCGGGTGAAGCGGCGACACCGCCACTAGTCCCCACAGACCGCCCCTCTCCTGCCCCCCCGGGCTGTTCAATGGACCTTTCCACCCTGTCAGTCATGCGGAGAATAATAACCAATAAGATTGCCTGATTTCTTAAGACCACGCCCCTTGCAATAGAGCCGCCATGATGTCCCACAAACAAAGCTTGTCCTGCGTTGTTGTGTTCATAGATTAGACTACAGCTACATTTAGTTAGAACAACATGGTTCTTATATTAGACTACAGCTACATTTAGTTAGAACAACATGGTTCTTATATTAGACTACAGCTACATTTAGTTAGAACAACATGGTTCTTAGATGCGCTTGGGGAACGTGCAATAATGACCACAGATATCCAGAGAGATTACAGGGAGCGTGTCTGAGTTATTTACAGGTGCTGTATCTGATGTTCCCACAGTCCTATGTTCCCACAGCCCTATGTTCCCACAGTCCTATGTTCCCACAGCCCTATGTTCCCACAGCCCTATGTTCCCACAGTCCTATGTTCCCACATTTCCTTTTTTCATACATTTGTATCTAATTTTATCCTCCTTTCTCTTAATTTGGTAGCCAATTACACCCAACCTATTATCCAACTGTCCTCTGGTAGTAGAGGGTTCATCCGACAACCCCGTGGTTGAAGAGAGCGCTTTCTCTCGACACCGTTACTCCGACATGTGGCGTCCTCGGGTACTGGTCGGTTGAATATTGTCTCGCCTCGGCTGCGTAACGGCCCCGGGTGCCGCGGGCACGCGCCTACCCAGACTGGCTGTAGCCCCACCCACCCCAGACTCTAACTGGGCCAGGTGAGGCTGTAGCCCCACCCACCCCAGACTCTAACTGGGCCAGGTGAGGCCAATGGACCTTTCCACCCTGTCAGTCACACAGAGAATAATAACCAATAAGATTGCCTGATTTCTTAAGACCACGCCCCTTGCAATAGAGCCGCCATGATGTCCCACAAACAAAGCTTGTCCCGCGTTGTTGTGTTCATAGATTAGACTACAGCTACATTTAGTTAGAACAACATGGTTCTTATATTAGACTACAGATACATTTAGTTAGAACAACATGGTTCTTAGATGCGCTTGGGGAACGTGCAATAATGACCACAGAGATTACAGGGAGCGCGTTTCATCCAGATTTGGAGTATCCATGCAGTCTGCAGGACTTGTTTTTAATACATGGATAGAGCTTATGGATTTTAAATTTGGACAACTACATATGGCCTCATAGAGACATTATTATTAAAAACATGCCTGAAAACTTTAGAAAATAATTTCCTTCTACTTTAGTCATTATTGATGGTACTGAATGTAAGACCCAGGTGCCATCTGCACTGGCTTTACAGAGTCAGCTTTATAGTGACTATAAGTCAAGCACAACCCTCAAAGCATTGACTGGATGTGATCCAGTGGTTCTGTCACTTTTGTGTCTGAGTTATTTACAGGTGTTGTATCTGATAAGGTAATTGCTGAACCAAGTGGTTTTATGATGTTACTAAAACACTGAAAGTTTCAAAGTGCAACATCAATGGTTGATAGTGACTCCACACATATCATTTACAGCAGGCGCCGACACCAAAAAGCTACAAAGCTCGCTAATTAGTTACAATTCTAGAGGTTTATTTGTCACCTATTTCAGTGTACAGGTCATTGAGCCAGTGAAATGTTTTTTTCCGCTAGGACCAGACTGCTACCGGCCATCGTGTGATTAGCATAGCTAGGTGATTAGCCCATTGTAGCTAGTAGTTAGCAGATCTTAGGCTTATTTTCATTGTAAACACATCACTAACGTACTCACCCTGCTTTACATGAGCAGTAGGACTCCACCATTTTGTCCTGACGAATTTCAATGTGGAGTTTGTGAGGCGTTTGTGTCTTCCGCATAGATCACCAACACTTAGCATCAAGTTTTATGTTGTCGTCTGCTCCGTCCAAAATCTGAATGTCACGGATATATCCTTGTGTCAAATAGTTCAGACCTTTCTGTAGAACTCTCTTAGATAAAGTAGCGGCATTTGGCAAATAACATCCAGCGATATTGAGAGAGAATCATCAGCAGGGGGGCGTTGTTCAGTGGACATTACTAACATGCTGCAGAGCTGTGGGAAAGCTTGTGGGGCATAGCAACAGTAACTAGGGGGGGCGGGACTTGCCGCTTGAGTAGGGAAAGGTCCATTACAGACGTGTCTGATTTCTCCCGCTTCTCGGGGAGAAATAATAAAGGTTATCGTCCTTAACATTCAGAGTCAGGTCCAATTCATCTTTATTGTCCATTAAGACAATATACACAAATCTCCTGAATGACTCCGTGTTTTAAGATCTGAGATTTGCTGGACATCGGTATCATCTTAATAGGAGAAATTAATTTGCCATGACGAGAGAGTGCTTGTTCCAACATCTTGTTTTTAATAAATGGCGGTACATTTGCCAAGGTGACTTTTTTCGAAGGGGTCGACAGAGGGAGGGCAGGGGTGAACACACCGCCAATCACGACTCCCTTCTCAACTACGACATTTGCCATTTCCACAGTTTTAGCATTGTTCATGCGGGCGGCTGACACTATATTACCATGACCCACGATCTGTACTACCAGCAGACTACACTGCTCCACGCTGGCCGTCGACGCTACTTTAACAGTAGCGTACAAACACTACACACACACTATACACTACACCACACTATTCAAAAAACTAAACAAAATATAAAGCACTAAGATTAAAGCATAAGATATAAGGAAAGAAAGAAAAGTTAGAATGAAAGATTATTAGCTCCGGGCACAGTGGCCACGGCTCCAGACGCTCACTCACCACACTCGGCACATGGCACAGAGAGAGAGAGAGAGAGAGACAAAAATAGGGAGGGAGAGAGAGAGAAAGAGAGAGGAGAAAAATGGGAAAGGGGGAGGGAGGGGAGAGAGGAGGGAGGGGGGGGTTCACACCACACACACACACACACGTCCCTGGACTCTTGGTTTGTGGTTGTGTGTTGTGTGTGTGTGTGGGTTTGAGTGATTTATTCAGCTTCCCCCTCCCCCCCCACCCGGTACATGACTGCCTGCTAACGGCTGGACTCCCCGCTAGCGGCCGCTGACAGCAGCTCCACAGCAGGCTGCCAGGCGCCCAGCGGGATAAGACAAGCTAGCTGCCATTCGTGTCCGCCGCTGATGGAAGGCTGCTGGAGCTTCCTCCCCCCCCCACCTTTTTTACTCATCATCATCATCATCATCATCATCATCCAAAATGGATTGCATTTATATATCGCTTTTATCCAAAGTGCTTTACAGTATTGCCTCACATTCACCCATTCATACACCGACAGTGGTGCCAACCATGCAAGGTAACAACCAACACGTCAGGAGCAGGTAGGGTTAGGTGGTGTCTTGCTCAGGGACACCTCCACACTTAGCTAGGCAGGAGCCCGAGGATCGAACCAGCAACCTTCCTGTTGCCAGACAACCGCTCTTACCTCCTGAGTTACTGCCGTCTCATCATCATCATCATCATCATCATCATCTGCCTACTCGGTCACTCACTAGTTCCTATCACTCCAAAGGGTGATGCACACCTAAACACTTAAAACGTGTGTGTCAACATGCACACATATAGGTACATGTTGATGCCATGATGTTCTTCTGAATACCTCTTTATGTAGCAAGCGTGCATGTGCACATATATATATATATATATATATATATATATATATGTGCATGTCTAGATGTATATATTTATACACTAACTATTTAGACACACTAATACATTTAGAAGTTAGTATTCATGGTTGTGAAGCCCCCAGTACTGCCTGTGTGTCTTCCCCAAGTGACTCACTGAGGAAGACGGATGAGTGGCTGCAGCCATATGTGGTGCTGCCCTCCACCTCCAGGCTGATCTGGGGCTGGGGGTGGGATGGGGGTTGGAGGGGGTTGGGGGTGAGGGGGTGTCGGATCCAGCTGTGTTGGCTTGTGGTGCATTCCAATGCTTTTGCATGGCTGTCGGACGGACATTTAAAACCTAATCTCTCCCGGGGAGAGAGGCGAGGAGGCCAGCAGCTAAATAACGCTAAAATGGGACATCTTTATCTCTTTAGGATCTGCTTGTCTTCAACTGAGGGCTCTGTATATAGTGTACAATGTGGTGTTTCTACACTTAGTAGCTGCAGTGATTGTCAACAAAACCTGAATGTAAAAGCACATATTTTACATCTGCCATCAATTGGCACCAGCAACTTAATTTGCATACAAAATGCATATAGTTTATATTTTCAACGTTGTACATATCGAATCATTTGCTTGTGAATGCGATCACACACACAAACACTCTGAAAAAACGTACAAACAATGCAAATTCATCTACAGTTAAAATACAGACAAGCACACACTCACACTCTACTTCATATGCAAAATACAACATGGGGATACAATTACACACACACACACACACACACACACACACACACACATAAAGTTCACATTCACACACATGGATTGCATCACTTGTAATGTAAATGCTTTGGTAAAACATGTAGCTCACACACACAGACACACACACACACGCCGCACACACACACACACAAACACGCACATACACACACACACACACACACACACACACACACACACACACACACACACACACACACACACACACACACACACACACACACACACACACACACACACACACACACACACACACACACATTACACTTATTACATTCATTATGAAAAAAATAATCACCCACCCTAGAACATGCCAAAACCGAACCACACCACAAAGCCACAACACACACAACACCACACCCACACACACACACACCACCAACAACCACACCACACCAACCACACACAACACACCAAACACACACACATTACACTTAATACACTTTCACTATGAAAATACACCCACCCTAGCAGACATTTGCAAACAACACATACACACACACACACACACAGATATACTGCATGCACTCCCCACTATGAAAACTACTGCACCACTAAACAGAACAATGCCAAACAACACAAACACACACACACCAACGACAAGGTCCCCTTGGGGAGAAGTCCCTGCCCCACAATAATGTGGGGGGCGGCCCCCCCCCCCCCCCCCCCGGGCGTTTACAAGGGCCCCTGCACCGCCTCTGTTCCTGTGCTGCACGTGCCACGCAGCCATTACAGACATTAAGCTCCTCAGCACCTGTTAACGGCTATGTAAATATTCATCTACACCCGGCCAGGGCACGCCAGCCACTGACCTGTATGCAAATGAGTGAGAGGCTCTAACCAGCGGGCCCCCGCGGCACTTCCCCTGCCAAGAGACCCGGGGGGGAGGCACAGTGAATGAAAAAGTTGGCGAGCTCATGAAATGTGAAATGCTCGGTTACCACGGGCAACCAGACGGCAACCACAACAACAACAACAACAGCAGCAGCAGCAGCAGCGAGGCGGCCCCCCGGTTACGTCAGATACAGGATTTTGCGTGCGGCGCCCGAATGGCCGTGAGGAGTTGATGCGGTTTACTTTGGTTCAGGTTTTTGTTTTTTATGTATAGTTCAAAATGTGTACATTTGGAATAAAATAGACATGACTAACAAACAAATAACTCGCTCATTATACGAGCGTTCATATGGGATCCACACAAAACAATGCCAACGTGTTTGTTTCATAGTCACGCCGAGCGCTGTTAGGCTCTGTGGTGGTGGCCTCATGTGGAAGCAGTTAGCCGGAGCAGTGAGGGTGAATTACAGCGCAGGGCATGGAAGTCATCTAAGCCTCAGCAACTCGCCTGCTTCAGCCCAGTAATGTGGGAGCTATTTTCGCTCTAATGTTTAGCAAGCCTGGAAATAGTAGAGGTTTACAAGTGGTACCCAAAACCAACAACAGACACTTTTTGTTATAATGTTTAGCAAGCGTTGGAACAGAACACCAGCAACAAACTTTCACACAAAAATATACTGAATGGTTTAACAAGTAAGGGATAATCCACGAGTAGGTGTACGTTAAACAGTTGTAACGCATTTGTGAATGCGCTCAAAATTGAAAGGTTATGAAGCAAGAGCTTACCGTTGTCATAAAAAGGAATAATTGTATTCCCTTTTACAACCAAGTCGGTAAGTCACAATATAAATTGCAAGGTGAGATAACCGAAGGTTATGGCCCTATCGCCGTAACTCGTTACAAAGTATTACAATTAAGCTTGATTTTAGGTGAGAATTGCATCTATTGCTGCAATGATGGTTATTGTGTTCAAAATAATCCCACTGTGTCATACTGGTTAAGGTCGCAGATGAATTTACAACAGTGGTTTAACTTGAGCTGAATTAGGTGTGCAGTACATTTACATTTACATTTAGGGCATTTTGCAGACGCTTTTATCCAAAGCGACTTACAAAGAGTACATTTGTTGAAGGAGAGGCAGCAATATATCACTGTGGTACCTGAAGATAAGAATAGAGCAGGTTTCAAGCATCATAGGTTTCAACTCTTAATAGAACGAGTTTCATAATTGCTCATGTTGCCTGCATAATACTTGGGATAAGAAGCCAGAAGTGCCATTCTGAGTGCATTACCAACATCTAAGAACATACAATATGCTAAACAATGCTAAATACTATTAATGATGCCAAGACGTACAAACCTGCAAGTTAGTGCTAGGGGTAGGAGAGGGAACTAGTAGTACACAGTTTTAACACACACTTGCCGGTCAGAAATGAGTATTCGTCCGGACCGTGATATAAAGCAAAGTAAGACACATCAGAGACAGACTCCTCGATCGTACGCAGCAGACGTGCACAGAGTTTGAACCCGGATCGTGTCTCGATTATAATGCCGCAATAATAATTCTGTGTCAACGCAAGGGTTTCCCTCATCAGAAGACTGTGTTCAGCACACACAAACTCACACACACACACACACACACGCATAGTAGAGTACAGAGGAATTTGGATACGGTTAGCTCGATGACCTCATGGCAAGCACGGGTGCCGTGGGTAGCTAATATTTATCAATTCATGTATTCATTATTTGAACACATGTTTATTTATCAATTCATCATATTGTCCAAAAACGTAATCAATTAAGCAAATACACATCTTTTGAGTTACCAAGATTACAAATTTCTCGCCTTCTCTGATGAGCATCTTAGGAAAAAGTATTAATAATCTGTAATATTAATCTATAATAATTGAAATCTGAAACAGCTGCCTATAACTATATTAATCAAGTTATAAGCAGCAGCAGTTTGGTCTTTAAAAAATGACACATTTCATTAGTTTTCTAAATTATAATAGATATATTTTGATAGACAAATTGACGACTCAATAAACAAGTGACTTTTCTTTAAGCGTCACCATCGTCTGTGATTATGCTCCGATAATTCAAAAAAAGAGATGATATGACGTCGGTGATTGATGAACGCAGATGAGGCTTAAAGAAGTCAAATCATTGTTAATGCCACAGTTCCAATAAGATGTGTCTTCCCACATTTGGAATGTAACGCTGTCTGCTAAAACTGGTAATACCGGGCCTAATGGCAAATGCATTCAAACAACACGTCATCAATCAAGCTTAGCCAGGAAGCCGTTTGGTCATTGGTTTTAATACTGTTTGCTGAGTTTTAAAAAAGTTCCCCACGGCAATACACACATTATTATAATAATAGACACCGTAGGGCAAGGCTAAACCACACTGACGCATTAACGGCTTAGCACGTAAGAAAAAAGCTAAAGCGAGCTGGGCAAATGTTTGTTGGATTTATTCTGTTTGATGGACGTTTATGGAGATTGCTAGTTCACGGCGTGGAGTGAAAAACAAAGCGTAGCGCAGAATGCGAACGGATGCTCGCCGCTAGCCGTAGAGCATCGTATACAGTATGGATATATATTGTATACGTTGGTTCTCTAATAAAGGTGATCAATGCATCTCTGGGGGCGTGCACTGCTGTCTAGACAACTGTTGACACCCAACACTGGTAAATGTTGGCCTGTTGGTGTCACCGAGGGTCACCGGTGTCCACTAACCTCAAATCTGCTTGGGGGGGATTTAATAACCTGTGACCGAGGTGTGTTATTAGGAAATCAATATTACATTAAAAGCCAACAGTTTCATCTCAACTCACAACTCTGCAGCTCATGTTTTATGATACACGGCATGTGTGTGTGTGTGTGTGTGTGCGTGCGTGCGTGTGTGTGTGTGTGATTGGGGAGTGGGGGTCAACTACAGAAAGAACAAAATTAGGAAACAGCACTTTTGTGGCCATTTTGTATATAGGTTTCGATTTCACTTTGTGGAATATGATATTACAAAGCACGCAATTGAAGGCCACTTTGAATTTCAAAAGATGGTGTGTGGTGCTCAGTGTGTGTGTGTGTGTGTGTGTGTGTGTGTGTGTGTGTGCGTGTACTGCAAGCGGACAATTGGTTTAGCATCTCCCCATTCATCCTGGGACGATTTCTTCGTATTTCCCATCAGCCCCTATGTTTTTTCCTTGTCTGCCATAATGGCAAACTCTTTATCTTCAGCCTTTCATAGATTAGAACACATCTGTCTCTGGCCGCTATTTAAACACACACACACAGACACACACACACACACACACACACACACACACACACACAACATAAAGCACTTAAAATGACAGGTAACGTGCACGCACATACTCGGGCGCACACACACACACACACACACACATGCACATCCTCCATTAAGCCCGCGGCTAATTCAAACGCCGCCTGTTACTAGTCCCCTGACGGATCCCCCCGCGGACCGGTGGGCTCAGCGCATGCACACAGACACTCAATCACCGGCGCGCAGCGGCAGCAGCAGCAGCAGCTAGCAGCTAGCAGAGCGTATAAATCCATCCGTGCTAACGCGTCTCCATCCCAGCCTGCGTTGCTGGTGATTGGGGGACGGGGCATTAAGAGTGACATCCCCGCCACCTGTAAATGATGTGCTCGGGGCGCGCGGGGCAGCACAACAATGGGGTTCATTCACCTCGCCCCGCTATCGCTTAGCATCGTCCTCGTCGGCGGTGGTTTCACTATTCTTCTTCTTCTTCTTCTTCTTCGACTTCATTGCTGCTCGGTGTGTTCACAACGTCCTCATATTCCCAATAGCCTGCGCCGGAGCTGAGCGATATTGACTTCAAATCAATACCGCAATTATTTCAAACATTGACCTCGATTAACATTCATTTATTATTTTATTATTTTGTACTTTGCTTGTTTTTTTTACACTGCCTTCATACACCTCTGACATGTTCCGTACTATAAATATGTGGATACTATTATATACTATTTATATATTATATATACAGTATATTCTATATCTTTGTGATTTTAAAATGATTTAAGAAAACAGATGCAGATGAACGGTTGAAATTAACCAACATGAGCGAGGTGAAGGGTTCTTAACATCGGTAATTGCCCGGCCCTAGCCTCAGCAGGCATATGTCTGTTCTGTTTTTCTATACTTTGTGGAACGTCACATGACCACTGACCTGGGGAAGAACTCCCCATTTTTTTTGGCACATCAATAAACATCAACGCATGGACTCCAGTTCCATGGAGCCGGGCGGGCCGGCCTCCCTGGCCCTTTGTTTTGCGGCGGTGGATTACGGAGCTGGCTTGTCATTTCTTGACCCGACTTGTTTGGTTCCGCCGTCCGTGCCTGTCCGCTGAAATGGCTAGTTAGCTGTGTCTGACTTCCAGGGCCTAGCACTTGCTTATTGCCGAAATCTTCTATCCTTGACGAGAAGTGGCAAGCAAAGGAGAGCAGAATAATCATGAAGAAGTGTCTCCGGACGCAATGTTTGCATGAGGGCCTTCTCCGCACCCCACGGGCCACGACACGACACACACACCTCTCCCCACGGCCTCGGTTTCCACGCCGCTGACCCCGGGCCGACCCCAGACCGGCCCCTGGGAGGCGGGTGTTAATGGTCACCCCCCGCCAGGGTTCACACCGGGACTGTTTGTTTTACAACACTGGAGAAGGGAAAGGGGCACCCGTTGGATTGACCCTTTAAAACCCATTACAACTGCTCTGTGTGTGTGTGTGTGTGTGTGTGTGTGTGTGTGTGTGTGTGTGTGTGTGTGTGTGTGTGTGTGTGTGTGTGTGTGTGTGTGTGTGTGTGTGTGTGTGTGTGTGTGTGTGTGTGTGTGTGTGTGTGTGTGTGTGTGTGTGTGTGTGTGTGTGTGTGTGTGTGTGTGTGTGTGTGTGTGTGTGTGCGTGTGTGTGTGTGTGTGTGTGTGGGTGGGGGGGAACAGGGAGGTGGAAGGGTGCGTTGAGGGTCCTTCCTTGCCTTTGCCTCCCGTTAAAGGTCCACGACTTAGTTCTACTCCCTACTGTTGCTGTGCTGCTCTGCTGACCTGCCGGGAACTGAGCACTGCTCTTCCTATTGCTGCTTCATACTCACTTTCACCACTAAATACATAAGAAATAATGTATCTGGACTAATCGAATTAATCCATTCATTAAAAACAATTACAGAACTTTGTGCATCAGAATATTACAACTTTTTTTTTAATTAAAGCATATAATGTATGCTTTCATAAAAAGAAGTTTAAATAAAGCTTAGATCACAATTTTAGCTCCAACTAAAGAAAAGTATGAGGTACTTTTCTGTACAAGCAAAATTAATTCAAGTGTAATTAATTTAGTGTGTACTCAAATTTTGCCTTAATTCTTCTTCCTGTGTGTTGTGTGTGTGTTGCTAAACATTCATTCGTTATTTTGTCATAATGCTGACTTTAATTTTATGTTGTGTCTCAATTCTCAGTTAATTTATAACAACAAATTAATAGCTTTTTTGTTTTCTGTTTAAATGTTTTCCTTTGAGGTACGACCGCAAATTAAATTGTAAATTAAATTGTTCACTATTGTTTTGCTTTCTTTTGCTCGTATTTGTTTGAATATGTCAAATTGAATACATTTAAATAAATAAATAAAATTAGAACACACAGGCTTTTTACCCTCGTCTTCCTAATCTTTCTCCTGAGCTCTTCTGTCTGATTCTTGTAGCTACTCTTGGTTGGTCACTCTCAGCCAGCCTTGTAGGTCACTTGTGATAAAAGCATCTGCTAAATGACCGTCAATGTAACATAAGTGATATTTACCACTTGAACTTGTGATGAATGAGGCCCATTTACTTTACTTATTCCCTTTTGAGAGCAGCTGTGGCTGTTTGTGGAAACACCAGAAGCACTTCACTGCTGCTATCGTGATTCCTCACAATACTGCGAGTGAGAAGAGTCCATTGTTTTCATCATTATTGGTCTTAAAGTGGCATTCAACGTCCTGATACCTGCAGTGACACTGATTTCCCACCTGGAACATATTCATCTTGTCATCGTAGGAAAGAGAATTTCTCTGATTTGTCCCTTCAAATGGCTTCTTCCATTAACCGCTGGGTTTTTGGGAGTTTTTCCGGTGCCTCTAATGTCTAATGTCATCTAATGGTGGACCCGTGGAGTGCTTTTCACACTGTTTGTGGGATGAGGAATCATATAAATAAACTGAACTTGACACCCCAGCGCAGTGCTTATAAGTAGCATTGATTGCTGTAACAAAACAAATAATACATTCAAGTGGGGAAAAAATTAAATAGGAAAAGTTGAGAAAAGATGGAAATTAAATTGCAGTCTGTATACCCGTTCAATTTTGTGAGTATTAAACAAATCAAAGATCCTGTTGTGGCTAAATGTGTTTTTTATGAGTTTGTGTATGTGTGTGTGTGTCTGTGTTTATGTGTGTGTACAGTGTGTGTGTGTGTGTGTGTGCGCGTCACCTCTCTTTGTCCACGTGCACACGCTCACGCACACGCCTCACTCAGAGAGAGAGAGAGAGAGAGAGAGAGAGAGAGAGAGAGAGAGAGAGAGAGAGAGAGAGAATCCGTCAGTCCCATTTCCAATTCCGCTCAATTTCAGCAGGAATCTGGGTAATCCTGCTGAAGAGTCGCCATTTTCTCCAAGTGACATCCCATAATAGCACTAACACCAAAGTGGCGGCCGCCCGGTTACGGCTTCTGCGCTCCGTTCGGCACACGCTCCCAATCCCCCAACCTGTCTGTATGCAAACAGAGCCTTGCCTCTGAGCCCTGTGTGGACATATTTAATGCCTCAATAACCACTGCTTAGGAGCCGCTGACGAACACCAGGGGCTTTCATCACCCCCCCTTCCCAAAGTTTAAATGTGTGTGTGTGTGTGTGTGTGTGTGTGTTTGAGAGTGTGTGTGTGTGTGTGTGTGTGTGCGTTCTGTGCGTGTTCTGTGTGTGTGTGTGTGTATGTGTGTTTGAGAGTGTGTGTTTGTGAGAGTGTGTTCGGTGCATGTTCTGTGCATGTTCTGCATGTGTTTGTGTGTGTGTGTGTGTGTGTTCTGTGCATGTTCTGTGTGTGTGCATGTGTGTGTGTGTGTGTGTGTGTTTTCGTGAGCATGTGTACGTGTTTGTATTTTCATTTGCATGTGTTTATATTGTGTGAGTGTATGATGATATGAATGTGTGTGTGTGTGTGTGTTTGTGTGTGTGTGTGACTACATCGGGTCCTTGAACATGCATTATAGCACCAATCCATTGAGAATAACATGGATAGCGGTGAGGGAAAGGATTAATGATTTTCTTCTTTGTCTATTGCAGTTACCGTAGACCATGTGACCTCGCTGCGTGCTGTGTGTGTGTGTGTGACATGTGTGTGTGTGTGTGTGTGTGCTCTAGATGCTGCTGTCTAACCGTGTCTGTGTGACACATAGAAACTAGCAACATAGAAATTTTCCAAGAGCACAGCCCAGATACAGTACATACTGTACCATAATAGAGATCATTAACTTCCAAAAAATAAACCTATATGAGCTACCACAGCTAACACACTGTTCGATGAATAGCAATCATTCAAAAAACAAATTGGAATACAAATGTGGAATAAAATTAAAAGTGATCTTTAATTTACGATGACTAATTATGTTACTATGACTAAGGTGTGCATTTAGCACTGAAAAATGATGCTGTATAAAAAATGATTGCAATCTCACGTAATTTCAGTCATTCCGATTTCCGTCTATTCCTTCAAGGCGATTTAATAGGTGGAGTCTATTCTCCTTCCTGGCTACGTAGCCAAGCGGCTGACCAATCATAATACACTCACATTAAGGAGATCACTTTAGCTGAATAAATACAAACTGTACAGAACATTAGAGTTTGTACTGATAATTAACTCAGTCTGTCCAAAACTGAGTTAATTAGCTTACTGAAATGTATAATAATAATAATAATAATAATAAGAAATATAATATGATTATATTTTTCTTGAAAAGATAATCGACAGGTGTGTGGATACATCGCTCACAAGTTATGGTTATTTTATGCTTTTTAGATCCTGTGTTTAATTCAGGATCTTCTATCGGTCTGACCAACACCTCAGGTCCTCCATGCGGTCTCTCCAGGTAGCGTTGTGTTCCCGCCCGGCGGTGATAATAACAACCAGTCACAGGCCAGAGCAGCTGTAGAGAGCAGGATAAATACATCCAGAAATACACTCAGAAGTGTGTCACGGCATCCACACTGGAGCTTAATGGCTCCCGCACACATACGTATGTATGCCACACCACACACACACAAACAACACATGAGCAAACATGGCACAGCACACACACACACGCACCAACCACAACATACACACACATACACACTTTGTATCTATCGGTCATGATGGACAATACACACCAGGAGACCAGAAGCACATCCACATATCACGTGTACAAGCACACAAACGATATGAATATATATATATATATATATATATATAATTATATATATTGAAAGAGAGAAGAGAGAGAGAAGAGAGAAACACGGGCACACACACAAGCTACATTACAAACACTCACACACACACACACTTTTGAGACAGGGAAATACAGTATGTGAGAGACACTTTGCTGTGACTTGCGTAAGATCTGCCACCAGCTGTTTGTTAGCACATTAAACACATTTACGTTCTGGAAAGCAATTAGCAACATCATTTCCATGCTATTAGATGGAAGTCAGTGACTCCCTCTGTCTCTCTCTCTCTCTCTCTCTCCCCCTCTCTCGCTCTGGCTGTCTCTCTCTTTCTATCAGTCTCTCTCTCAGTCTCTCACTCGCTTCACAAAAGAAGAGAGAAACACCCATGAGGAAAGACATTCTGTCACCCCAGCCCACTCGTCAGAGAGAGAGGAGGGGGGCCGGAGGTGTGTGTGTGTGTGTGTGTGTGGTGCGGGGGCAGGGAGAGGGGGGGAGGGAGAGGAAGAGAGGTAAAGGGAGGGAAAGAAAGATAAGAAAAAACATAAGAGGAGAGGGAGTGAGGGAAAAAAACAGGAGAGGGTGAGAGAAAGGGAGAGAGGAGAGATAGAGTGAGAGAGTGAGAGAGGAAATAGGGCAGAGGAGAGAAGAGAGGAGAGAGAGAAGAGGAGAGAGAGAAGAGTGGTCGTTGGCCCAATGGAGGGTTCAATTTGCCCGTTACAGGAAACTGTGAAATGTTAATCACAACTTTAATTTGGTCGGCATTAGCATTTTGATGAAACTGGCGGGGCTGACTGGTGTACTCCAACACACCTTCAAACGTTACGAGCACTGAGGAAATGGCTGTGTGATTAATTAAGACGCGCATGCAACAGATGGGCCTGCTGAAGACCTGACAAGGAAAAAGAAGATGCCAGAATGTGTGTGTGTGTGTGTGTGTGTGTGTGTGTGTGTGTGTGTGTGGTGTGTTGGCTGTGTTGTGTGTGTGGTGTGTGTGTGTGTGGTGTGGTGTGTGTGTGGTGTTGTGTGTCCGTGGGTGTTGTGTGTGTACGTTGCATGTGTGTGTGTGTTGTGGTGTGCGTGTGTGTGTATGAGCGCAGGCTGTTCTCATTCAATACGTTGATGAGAGCGAGAGACAGATTTGACTTGATTGGAGAATGAACACAATATCAAATTCCCGCTAATGAAATTGAAAAGCACTTTTAGCAATTTTGCTAAGTAATATATGTGCATATTAACAGTATATATTATATATATATAAGAACCATATGCACATGGGCGATAGGTTATTGAGAAGCTCAACCAAGCGAATCTTGGTAAAATACAGAGCATGTTTACACTAGTCTGGCGCTTTAATCTATAAGCACATGGGGGGGGGGGGGGGGGGGGAGGGCGTATCCCAGTTTCACACTTTTTTTTGCTCTCACACACACACACACACATACACACACAAACCACATCTCTTCCACTCTTCGTGGGGGTAATTTACTGACGGGCCGAGCCATTCCTCATCCCCACTCTACGGGGGTGTCTCTGACGTGCATGTATTCAAAAAAACGTAAAAATTATAATAATAAGTGAGAGGAAACTATAAAGCCATTGTGGAAGCAGGCGTACGTCATCCAGAGAGCAGAGTTTGAGGTTTAGGCTTCAAAGGCCTAAAAACGGTGGTGTGGTGCAAGCAGCCCCACGTTATGGATGCCATGTATGCTGCTACACGACACTTAACTCTCATGGGAAGGACGTGTCACCCCGTCACGTGTTCACGTTGTTGTTGTTGTTGTTGTTGTTGTTGTTGTTGCTTTGGAAACGAACCCATCCATAGGAAGTTGACATATATGGTCAAAGGGCCACAGTAAACAACACACAAGCCCTTTAAACAAGTGAATGCCACGCACACGCACACACACACGCACGCACACGCACAACACACACACACACACGCGCGTACTTGCTGAGTCGGAGCAGCAATAGGAACTCCAATTACGCCAGGATGCAGGACCAATTTGAGCGCTAATTGTGTGCGTAATGAGAGAGACGGGCACGCCGTTTGCGCCGTGCGTCCGCGCCCCCGTCCGCGTGCCCGCCGCGCTGTTCTCCGCGCTCCCCAGCTGCGCGCCGCCCGGATCACTAATGAAGGAAGAACATGCGGCGCGGCGCCTTCGTCTGATTCACACGACGGACATTAATCCTGGGATAAATGTGTTCCACGGATACCACATTCTTCTATGGCGGAGACGCAACGTAACTCTCAACTGCTTGAATTCATCATTTTATTCGACCCCCCCCCCCCCCCCACCCATCCCCACAACACCAACACAGCACACCACACACACACACACACACACACACACACACAATCGGGGCAATAACTCACACGTTTTAATTCCAAAGTGGATTGCGGAAAAAACAAAAACCAGACATAAAGGAAGCTGTAGATATTATAGGGCCAATTTTACATTTTAAATACCCACGTTATCAATTTGAAGCCCACCCCCCCCCCCCCCCGTACGAAAATAGGCATTTTACTAAGAAATACAAAATTACCAAAATAAGGCTAATAGATTATACATTTCCAAATGTCACCGTAATATATCTGCAACAATATAGTTATATATTGTTATAGAATTATTGCTGTTCATTTTCTTCTTATCGAACAGGCCATGAATGACAAACTTTGTCATATATTATTATATTATATTTCCTATACATTCTTATATATATTTCCGATACTATTTGGATGTTATCTTAATGATAATATAGGTCTATATTTAATCATTTCAATTCATACCATGTTGAGTTGTTTATTTTTCCTTTTATTTGACCTGCTATATTTTTCTCTGACGCTTGATGTATTTAAATTATTGATTATTTCGAACTTGCCTCAATAGATGTTATATGCGCCGGGTGAAATAAAATGCGCGAAATCGACGTGTGTGTGTGTGTGTGTGTGTGTGTGAGAGAGAGAGAGAGAGAGTGAGTGTGTGCACTTTATATACCGTGAGCAAGACAATGTAGGCTGATTATGAAAACGTGAGTAATGTACACCTGAATCCATATGACCATGTTTACATCTACATATGTTGAAGGAAACACAGGCGACACACACACACACACACACACACACACACACACACACAACACACACACACACACACAACACCACACACACACACACACACACACAGGCCTAACTGGGGCCTCACTGGGCCAAACAATTTAGACACCTAATAGTATGAGAATTGGCAAGAGGCTGGAGATCGAGAGGGAATGAAGAACATTAGATTTGTTTATAAGGTAAGACATCTCCATGGAGAAGGAAACATGTGCGTAATGGAGTCTCCAAGAGGTGGAGAAGCAGTTTAAAAGTAAAGCTTCACAATTTTCTTCTTCTTACATGTTCTTTCTGCGTTATGATACCTGTTGTTCAGGTCAGGAGGGGGACGTCTGCTCCCAAATCTCAGCTCCCCTTTTCCACCTTGACGCGCTGCCGTCTGTTTCTCTTCCAACCCTGTCCAGTCAGCGAGCCTCTCTCCGCATCGTCGGCCAATCAGAGCGAACGTAAGACAGTGTGGGCGGGTCTCGAGTCAACTCCAGGGGGAGTGAGGAGGAGAGAGAGAGAGAGAGAGAGAGAGAGAGAGAGAGAGAGAGAGAGAGAGAGAGAGAGAGAGAGAGAGAGAGAGAGAGAGAGAGGGGGGTAGTTGGGAGACAAGGCTCGGGACGCACGGATTCCACTCATTGCGTGCGCGTCTTAATTTGGAGAGGTGTATGCAGCGCGCCTTCCAGGTGGGAGTCTGGAGGAGCTCGAACCCAAACTAACGGCCACGAGTGGTGAACTCGGATCAAGACAGGTGGAATTCCCAGCGGGCGACGTGAGTGGATGTGGTGTGCTATGGGATCGATCCAGAGATATGGCCAGTTTATTGTTAAACGTGCGTGTCGTGGCAACATGTTAAACCACTGCTACGATGCGCTCTGTCCTATATGCGTACAGGCGCTCTATGTGTGATTTTGAACGCATATTTATCTGCAGGCCTATGGGACTCTTCTCTGTTTAATGCAATGGCTCGGTGTTGCCATGCAGGCCTGTGCGCAGACAGGCCTTTATATTTAGTCGATACAACAATTCCACCAGAATGGTGAGTTAATGTCTGCGTTGAGAATAGTGGACTATGTTATATGTGTTGTAGAAACGTCTTTTAGTGATGAGTTGGCAACAAATACAAATGTTTTCTGTTTATTATGGACCACGTTGGGTCGTGTTGTTGATGTTGACTGTGTATGGCCTATTCTCGGCAACAACATTAAGTCAGTGAGTTTTGAATAAAAACTAAGCCTCGCACTATTTGACTTTCCACCAGTCTAACCTGGAATTAAAAAAAACAACTGGTGACATCTGGATAAATAATTTTTGAATAATTTTCTTCTGAAAATTACCCTTTCACGCTTTTTTTTTGTTACAGG
The DNA here is from genome assembly GCA_002895965.2 of Coryphaenoides rupestris. Taxonomy (NCBI): domain Eukaryota; kingdom Metazoa; phylum Chordata; class Actinopteri; order Gadiformes; family Macrouridae; genus Coryphaenoides; species Coryphaenoides rupestris. The sequence continues at coordinate 15,762 of PIJE02003043.1, read as the reverse complement.
TCATGGTCGAGTGGCAGTCGTGGCAGCCCGGAGTACCTCTTGGCTTTTTAACTGCAACTTAAACTATTCTGACCGCAAGACCTTCGACAGGACCACCCGGAATATCTTTTCTTTTTTTTGGGATTAAACACATTTTAAATATTTTAGTTTTGAATGAAGTAAAAAAGTAAAACAAACTGTTGTCAGCCCCACCACCCCCCCACCCCCTGCAAAAACATGACAAGAAGACATCGCGGAGGGAACTCAATCATCGCGTTTTAACCGATCAGTAGATAATAGGAGAAAGGAGGAGAAGGAGACATGAAGGAGAAATCCAAGACCGCCGCCAGGACGCGGAGGGAAAAGGAGAACAGTGAGTTCTATGAACTGGCCAAGATGTTGCCTCTGCCCTCGGCCATCACGTCTCAGCTGGACAAAGCCTCCATCATCAGGCTGACGACAAGTTACCTGAAAATGAGGATTGTTTTCCCCCAGGGTAAGCTCTCTTTGGTTATGTCATATTTGGTCTGACGATAGACGACCACCATGTACGCAGAAAAGAAAAACAGGCCTGAATCTCTGATTAGGCAAATTGCAAATTGCTTCTGCGTGTATATATTGCACATATGAGATTGTATTGTAAACAGGTGTATATTAAAAGAAACATGACTCAATGAAAATACCTCGCCTGAAAACCAAAATAGATAATTAATATGTTATAATTAAATGTACTGCCAATGTCCAATTAAAAAAAGTAACTTGATTAGACCGTGCATTTTCAGTGTGCATTTTTATAGGCTATCCATTTATATCAGTCTATTTATATCGACCACCTCCAAACATCTTCCAAAATGATGGCGATATAATTAATAATTATTTGTGTTTGATATAGGCCTATATTTGTCATTAAGACATAGTACTACTACAACAACAAATATGAATAATATTAACAACGTGAGCAACAATAACAAAAAACTATGAAAACAATAAAATGATAGGCTATTATTATTATTATTATTATTATTATTAATAATAGCCTACATATTTTAAAACCACTTCCATATACAGAGTAGGCCAATAGATACAAGTATTACATATTTGTTTTATTTTTAATGTTATTATTAAAGCTAATAGCGCTCATAAGAGACACCCGTTCATACAATGTTTATAAACGAATTTATAAATGAATTAATCATATATATCTCATTCTGGTAGGCCTACGACTTAAAAAGGCAAGTTGATAAAATGTTAACAACTAAACAGCTCGACAGTGACGAACACAAGCAATTGAAAAGTGTCAAAGTTCGTGTGTGGAAAAATGATATATTTAATACAGAGTATAATAATAATAAATAACTGAAATACTTTTAATAATTTTTTCTCCTGGTTTGGTATCTTGGTTCTCTAATACGACCCCCTTTAATTAACAGCAACAGTAAATAATAATAATACTAATAATACTAATAATACTAATAATAATAATAATTGTAATTGTAATTGTAATACAAAAAATCAGAATCAGAATCTTGATAATAAATAATAATATTATATAGATATTGATAATTACATAATTTGAATTATTAAGTGACAGGAGACAATATATCATATAATGACATAATTAAGAATATTGTCTTATAGGCATCAATATAAATGAAACTAGGCAAAAATGATTGAATGATAATATCCAACACCTGTGTTTTGATTGCACCCATCGCAGGCCTGGGTGAGGCCTGGGGCTTCACCAGTCGCTCCAGGTCTCTGGACAACGTTGGCCGAGAGCTGGGATCCCATTTACTGCAGGTATAGGCCGATTACGGAACACAATATGACATTATATATAAACCTTCATTCAAATGTCCTGGTTACGGTGTTGTGATGCGTCCAGCGTGTGTTACAGACACTGGACGGATTCATCTTCGTCGTGGCTCCAGATGGGAAGATTATGTACATTTCAGAGACCGCGTCGGTCCATTTAGGACTGTCTCAGGTTCTTATCTTATTCAATGATCTTCTGGTGAATATAGGCGCTGTTGAGGTGGTATATTAAGCAGGTGTTCTCCGCAGGTAGAGTTGACCGGGAACAGCATCTATGAGTACGTGCACCCGGCCGACCACGACGAGATGACGGCGGTGCTGACGCCGCAGCAGCCCTACCACCCGCACCTCGTCCAGGGTGCGCCCCGCAATCATTTATTCATTAGACCATTTTTTATTGAAATAAATAAATAAGTACATAAATAAACAAAAACAAATACAATATATTCAAAATAAATATACATATAAATTATAGGTCATTGCAAAATATGCCTTAAATGTGCAATGTTCATGTTTCCAGAATACGAAGTCGAGCGATCCTTCTTCTTGAGAATGAAGTGCGTGCTGGCAAAAAGAAACGCCGGTCTTACCAGTGGTGGATACAAGGTAGGCTATTAGACCAGTGGTGGATACAAGGTAATATGAGACCAGTGGTGGATACAAGGTAGGCTATGAGACCAGTGGTGGATACAAGGTAGGCTATGAGACCAGTGGTATATACAGGGGCTATTTTATGTGAACAAAAATGAGAGGAAAAAGAAGGAACGAGCAAAGCAGACACAGATTTTGATCTCACCCCTGAACCACCCCAAACCGCCACAAACACACACACACACACACACACACACACACACACACACACACGCACACGCACACACACACACACACACACACACACACACACACACACACACGTGTTACAGTTACAGTAAATGTTACAGTTTATCTTTTGGGTTTAAGGTTACTCGTTAAAAATAATTCCTGCATAAAGGCTATGTGGGCCTATAGGCCAACATGTAAAGAAAAAAATAGATACAATAAATAAACAAAAACGGGTGGGATTTCTTATGAGCTTAAAGGACTATTTTTTTTAAATATCAATAATCCCAAATAAAGCACACATATCCAACATATGGAGCATGAATGTGTTTTATACAACCCTATGCGTCCTGCAGCGGGCGGCTCTAGGGGCGCAACTCCGAGGGCCCCTCAACGACGAGGCTGTGTGCCTCGTTGGTCATACGAAATGTAGATACCGTGTTGAGATGACGATATTTAAAACACAAATACACGCTAATACAGATGTCATTAAAAAAAATAGCGCAGGGAACATGTCGAGATTTTTAATTTTTAATTTGTAATCTCGACGACTCTTTTTCTTTTTCCTGGTTAAATTAAGGCTAAATACATTTTTTTAAATATACTTAAATATGCTCATAATATATATATATATTTTTTTAATGTAAAATATAAAATAGATTTATAATATATATGTAAAATAGGCTATAACTATTTTCTGATAATCTTAGAGCGCGTTGAGAAGAAATCGCGTTGCCCATTGAGAAAGAGAATACTAATAGTACCACGGAGTGTCCAAATAAAAGAGACATGAGACATGAGACAAGACATGAGACATGAGACATGTTTCCAGTGTATTTTACTCCGTGCAGGTGATCCACTGCAGCGGCTACCTGAAGATCCGCCAGTACAGTCTGGACATGCCGCCGTTCGAGGGCTGCTACCAGAACGTGGGCCTGGTGGCGGTGGGCCACTCGCTGCCCCCCAGCGCGGTGACCGAGATCAAGCTGCACAGCAACATGTTCATGTTCAGAGCCAGTCTGGACATGAAGCTCATCTTCCTCGACTCCAGGTGGGCCTATAGCACGGCGATACATTCTGAATCATTTAGTCTTTCCTTTTTTTTTAACCAAGAATAATTTTTTTTGTAATAATTGCTATTCCAGCTATCTTGCGTTGCACTTTTCTTGAATATGGCTTCTTAGAAGAAACAGGAGGAACAAGGGAAATCATGAAATTATCCAAACATGTGGACAATTAGAAGATAAGGAGATGGAAAACCCATATGTGGAAAGAAATGCATTGGCTGAAATAATGTTTCCACAAACATGGCTTAGCAATCATGAGCTTTTCCATAATGATGCTCAAAGATAGGCATGGATTACATTTGTTGAGTCTGTGTGTGTGTGTGTGTGTGTGTGTGTGTGTGTGTGTGTGTGTGTGTGTGTGTGTGTGTGGCGTGTGTGTGTGTGTGTGCAGGGTGGCGGAGCTGACTGGTTACGAGCCTCAGGACCTCATTGAGAAAACGCTGTACCACCACGTGCACAGCTGTGACACGTTCCACCTGCGCTGTGCACACCACCTCTGTGAGTGTCTGTCCAACCACGTACACTGAGATGACCTTCCTCCCACCCGCCCACCCCCCCCCCCCCCCCCCCCCCTTCACACTGTAATAGCATACAGTATTGACCTGATGCAACCGCAGAAAATCTCTCTCTCTCTCTCTCTCTCTTTGGGGGTGGGGGGGTGTAGATTAAGATGCCATATGGGTTTGTGGATCAGGCTTATTTTGGCACACACAACGCTACACACGCCTATACAGGCATGCAGGGACATATAGAGACACATTAACTTGCACACATGCACACATTCTAGCTCAGTGGTTCTCAAACCAATGTACCCCCGCGAAGATATCTTTTCAGCCAAGTACGCATTTAAGTTACAGTAGTATCCTCCTATTGGAAAGATGTCACAAACATGTCATTATGTTCCTATTCAGATGTACTAAATTGTATTAAACAACACAACTTTGTTGTTCATGTTCCCGAGTACCCCTGCAATCCTTCAACGTACCCCTAGGGGCACACATATCCCAGTTGAAACACTGTTCTAGAAGGATTAACTGCTGATTCATTATCTAATAATTCCTCAACATTAACTTACTGCGAACCATAAAAACAAACGAAACAACCCACAGACAAAATAGATCCACGTTGTCCACACAGTACCTGACGCCTGACCTCACTTCCTGTCCTGCCCCCCCCCCCCCCCCGTAGTGCTGGTGAAGGGTCAGGTGACCACCAAGTACTACCGCTTCCTGGCCAAGCACGGCGGCTGGGTGTGGGTGCAGAGCTACGCCACCATCGTGCACAACAGCCGCTCCTCCCGCCCTCACTGCATCGTCAGCGTGAACTACGTCCTGACGTGAGTGTTTGACACCCGACCACACACACACACACAACCACACGCTCCGCACACCGCATGTGGTCGTGGTGGAAGGTACCGGCGTACAGCGTGTGATGCTAGCACAGCTTAAGACTCAAGAATCGTCAGGAGAGGATCGGTTGCTCAGTGAGTGTTGTTGTGTCTATATGCTGTTTAATATGCAGCATGGATCAATATTTGTCCACTCAATGCACACAATACGTGTTGGGTTTATTGCATTACACTGTTTATTCAATGCACCATATATTATACATGATATATGGCCTAATGTTTATTCAATGCACTTCACAGTATATTATATAGTGCATTGAATATTCAATTCAATGCAATGCGTGTTTATTCAATGCACTATGTATTATATAGTGTAATGCACTATATATAATAAATAAACACGTTAGGCCTTTTGAGAGCAATGGCTTATTGAGGACCTGCAGAGCAGTGATAATGTGGAAACACACAATGTATGCATTGTGTTCACAAACATTGGCTCATTACGTTTGCCGTCGGCCCTGTGCAGTGCCTGTTTAAAACTCAATCGGGTCCTCTCGGTTGTGATGCCGTAGCAGCTGCCTGGCGCCCAGACCACAAATCCTGCTGCTTCTCCCTATTTTCTCTACAAATCCATGGAATACCAGACAAGTCTTTTCTAAAGGAGCTGCGTGTGTGTGTGTGTTATGAGAGCACAGAGCACACCGAGGTCCTTGGAGAACACCAGGCAAACCTCGGGGTCCAACCCTATCAAAAAACAAAACTACTGTCACCATCGATTTGCAGTCTGGGGGAAGAAAAATCAATAAAACGGCAAATTAGGAATCAATAGCTATTTCAGTGGCGGCACACGCTGGACTTTGCTTAGCTGGGATTGGATGATCCACATGTTGCTGGATTTGAGTCTCGGCGTGTTTGTCTGTGTGCCGGCGTCTGCGTGTGTGTGTGTGTGTGTGTGTGTGTGTGTGTGTTGATCATGCACCACCAGCAAAAGCAACCCACGAGCCGGCTCACGGAACGATTCAGAGGTCAACTGCGCCACCGATGCAGAATCGACCCGCGCTGGAACACTTTATTCACAGCTCAATAATGCACGGCCCAACACTAGCATTTGGAAATGTTATATAAATAAACACGGCACAAGTAACATGTCAGAAATGTACAGTTTATCGTATGCATCCAAATAGTTTGTTGTCAGTGTTTTACATGTTTCAACATCTGTGGCTGGTTTTTTCGCCAGCCTTCAAAATGAGAGATGTGCTAGTTAAACCGCAAAGCCGTGATTGCGTATTTTTGCTTTCGCGTTCATGCTTCATTTGGTGGCACAATACAAACGGTTGTGACAACTGTTGCATCTCTATATTCTATAACATAGGCAACAAGATCGAAGAGATCATTGAGGTATTCATCGCGGTCTCAAGTCGATTACACTTTGGTTGCACAAAATGCTGCATTGCTACATACTGACATGCAGCTCCTATTGAGGTCTGTCACCATATCCCAGTTATACACCAGCACCAGAGTCAGGATCAACTCATTTGTTCAACCATAATTCCTGGTGGTGGCCTTGTGTACGTGTGTGTGTGTGACTAAATGTGCACACACATCCTTACAAACAAATATGCCCGTGGTTATGTGTATATAGTATGTGAAGGACAAACACAAACACACACACACACACACACACACACACACACACACGCAGCTTATTATAGTTGTTGATATCACCGCTCCGGCAACTCCCTCAATTCACCCCTTAGCCCCGCCCGTGGCACCACTTTGATCCAATCAGATGCCATTAAATAAATCCCCCCCCCTGCAAGGATTAATCATCAACATGATCATGATCAACCTTTATTTTACCAAGCAAATAAATTGTGAGCAAACTCTTATTTACAATAACGGCCGGGGACGAGGTGAAAGACCTCCTGTGGTAAAAAAAAAGTCATTACTCCGGACACAAGCTGGCCTGACCCCTGAGGCAGACCTCTCCTAACACAGCTAACAGAGTTTGAACTGGGCCCCCCCCGCCGGCCCAGACCAGTAGCCCCCACCCCGGGGGATTGGTGCGGGGGTGGGGGGGGGGGGGGGGTGGGAGGCCTCTTCGTCGCTTCTTGGTCACACTGCTTCTGCTGCTCCTGTGACTGCTGCTCTACCTGCGGGAGCAAAGAACGCGCAGCGGCATGCTAGCTAGCTAGCGGCTATCCAAATACACCCCTCCCCCTCACCGTACATACAGGAAGAGGTTGCATTTAGAGGCGGTATTACGGCGGTCTGGCTGCGCGGGGGTGAGACGTGGGCCAGCGCGCGCGGGGGGGGGGGGGGGGGGGGTGCGTGGGCAGCTGCTATTGCGCTACCAGTGAACCTGATAGGTGGAGAATAGGGCCCTTGTTTGCCCAACGCTTGACACGGGAGTCCTGCCTGCCTGCCCGCCTGCAGCAGCAGCAGCAGCAGCAGCAGCAGCTCCTTGGCTGGAGGGACACTCTCCTGTGTCGGGGTCAGCCGCGGGACAGCGGGTTCAAGTGTCACCCGCCCGACGTGGCGCGGGGTCCCGTGTGCCGCGCTCACGGGCACGCCACACACACACACACACACACACACACACACGAAGAGCTATAAAGCTGTCACAGAACAATGTGGCGGGAGGTTCTGTTAAAAAAAAAAAGGAGATAGAGAGAAGAACGTAACATGAAAGGATACAAGTAAAGCTTTAGTGTGTGATACTGTGTGTGTGATGATTTGAGTGTGTGTGCGAGTGTGTATGTTGATGTGCGCGTGTGTTGGTGTGTGTTGTGTGTGTGTTGATGTGTGTGTGTGTGTGTGTGTCTTGATGTGCATGTGTGTATCTGTGTTAACGTGCGTGTGTGTGTATGCGTGTGTGATTATGTGTGTGAGTGTCTGCCTGCATGTGTGAGTGTGTGTGTGTGTGTGTGTGTGTGTGTGTGTGTGTGCGTGTGTGTGTGTGTGTGTGTGTGTGTGTGTGTGCGTGTGTGTGTAAGAAGCACAAGCTTACACAAATGCCCTGGCTATGGTTCCAGAGTATCGGAGAATGATTAACCTCAACTCAAGGTGTCTGTGATTTTTCTCATGCACTTCGCAGGCCTGGGGGGGAGGGCCTCGTCTGGGTTGCTTATCACACAGGTTGTGTTCACACCTCATTGTCCTCACGTGTGGCCTGAGAAAAAGATTGTTTGAAAAATGTCTGTCTGGCTATGTCTATTTACTGTTGGCCAAGACGTCGTCTGCTGTGTTGTAATAACTCAATGTGTCACTTGCCATCAGACGTCAGGTCTGTGCTACCGTGAATGGATGACATGCATGTAGCACGTAGCCTCTATTGTAGGGGTGAAAATCACCTGGTACCATTTTGTGATAGTGAAGTATTCATATTACATTTGTTGTGAAATATCACAATGATTTTATTGAAAGTCAAATCTAAAATGACAATCATAATTGAAGTCATACCCCTAGAAGTGCCAGAAGCGAGAAGCGAATCAACTCTAAACTTTTTTGAACCGGTGGTACTGAATGTAGATTGTGGCACGTTTGCATTGCATTGCTGAGCTCAACCTACAAACTGACCATGTGTCAAAGTGAGCAATCCACATACCAACCCTGACGTACTGGGCTTTCACCACAGACTGAACACTTGAACGGTATTACCCAAATACCTCACACACACACACACAGACTGTGTGACTGGGCGCCAGGTATTGATACTTGGCACCACCGTATCGATATTGTATTGCAGAGGAAATATTGCGATACTATGCTGTATTGATATGTATGTTACGGTAGCTCAAAGCTCCAATGACCTGCTCTATCTCCTGTGCTTCTGCTGCTGACCATGAGTGATTGTAGCCGAAAAGCTAGAAAGACCAAGTGCCAAATGTAAGGGGTAAAAAACTGGGAAAGACGTCCACATGAGTAACACTAATCCTTGCAAACTTTAAGCAAGGCACTTAGGCATTGACTGCTCTGGCGAAACCGTTCGCTAACTGGCCAGCTGTAGTTCGGCCCCGAACAGCTTACAGATGTGAAAGTGCGAGTCCGTATGAACGTACGGCAAAGTGACGTTTCAAAAGCTGCATCAAGACTCATAAATCACGCCTTGAACGATCACAGGGAACAAGATGAATCATGCATTAGCATATCAAAAACCCATCAAATGTATTTTTGCTTGTTGGTTGAAAAAGGGACACCGAATACAAGGGGATGCAGCTGTCCTTGGACCAAATGAGCCCCAGTAAGCCGGCGTTTCCCTACGCCAACGCACATACCGAGGACAGGAAGGCCCCCAAGTCACGATTGACCCAAGCTAAGGCCAAAGCCAGAGTGTCACCCTACCCACAGGTAATAAAACGACACATGAAACGAAAACACGCTTATTACGTGATACCGGGCTGAGAACCAGACACCAGCTCTCAAACGATCCCGCTGTATAAACATGACTTTCTATTTCCGCTCCCCTGAGGATCGCCGCTAACCTTCGGAATGTCCCAACAGTTTTCAGCATACAACCCGGAGCGCTCGGAGTCGGACCAGGACAGCCAATGGGGAGGGAGCCCGCTGACGGACTCCACCTCCCCTCACCTGCTGGATCACGGGGAGGCCTCGGAGGCGTCGTGCGCCTACAGACTGTACCCCGACTCGGGCTCCCTGTGCTACGGCCTGCCCCTCTCGGAGGAGGACCTGGCCCACGCCCAGGGCCACGCCCCCGGGTCCGCCTGCGATCGCACCCGGTGCCAGGGCGGCCGCTACTTCCTGGGAGCCCCTCAGCTGGGACGGGAGGCGTGGTGGGACGCCACGCGCTCCGTTCTCTCGCTGCCAAAGTCCTCGGGGGAGAGCGGCGAGGGCTACGACATCGCGTCCTACCATGGTGCCATCCACGGTAAGGTTCTAGCTCTGGCCATCTGCCTCGGAAACAAGATGTGGTCGATGTTTTTATAAATATGTCATTATGAGACATGCTAAATTGTTCACACAATTTCTTGGTAAAATGCCATTTAGTGCCATCTGTTCTGCAAAAATGTCTTATTTTATATCTTCAAACAAAGAAACAATTCCCACAACGTCTGCTTTATAGCAGCAGTAGTGGGAATTGCTTCCACATAAATCCATGTTGCATATCGGACGGATTCAGATACTGGTGGAATTGCATTACAGAATTTGATTCGTTCGGTTCCGGTTGTTAAGTGAACCTCTGCATTTTCCCGAGCAGGGCGGGGCCACTGGGACGAGGAGAGCATCGTGAGCTCGCCAGATGGAGGTGGTTCCATGAGCGACTCCGGGGAGCGTTACCACGGCGACCCCTTCCGGGCCAGCCCTCAGGAGCCCAGCAAGATGGAGACCCTGATCCGCGCCACGCAGCAGATGATCAAAGAGGAGGAGAGCCGTCTGCAGCAGCACGTCGTCTCGGGTCGCCTCTCCAAAGCCCACAGCCCCTGTTTCACCGCCGCCGGCCCGCCGCAGACCTCCATGGCCGTGGCCGCCGGCGGGGTGGACGCCGTCGCCGAGCACCTCCTCCACCAGGACGCTGGGAAACCGCCCGGTTCCCACGACAATGACAACAACACCGCCAGCCCGGCGTCGGTGTCCCGTCTGAGCAGCCCCAGCTCCGACGGCATGCCCAGGTCTGGCCTGTCCCTCGCCAAAGACTACATGCAGACGGACCTGTCCCCCCATGACCCCCAGGGCCAGGGGAGCCCGCTGATCTACTCATCCGCCCAGGAGAGGCACACTCTGGACAGGCAGCCGGCCTACGCTGTGACCGGCTACTCTCTGGAGCACCTGTACGACCAGGAGAGCATGCGGGGCTACGCGGGCCTGGGCTACGGAGGGGTCCAGTACGACGTGACCTCCCACATGAGGATGCAGACAGAGCAGATGCAGGGACACAAGGCCACGTCTGTTATCATCACCAACGGGAGCTGACCACATCCCATGGATTCCATGGACTCTCCTGTCTAGATGTGGACATTGCGGCGAGCGTGTGTGTCTGTGTGTGTGTGTGTGTGTGTGTGTGTGTGTGTGTGTGTGTATACACTTTAAAGCGCGGTGTTTGACGCGAATCGCAAAAGGAAATTGCAAAAAGCTACCTGTACACTGGGATAACCCTCCCGTGGTTATTATTTCACACACGCACACACACACACACACACACACACACACACACAAGCTAGTCTTTGTTAGATTTAGGTTAAATACATAGCGGTTTATTTTAGAGGAGCACGTCATTCTGGGACTGGAGCGAGTGTCAGTCGTCAACGTATCTGCGACACAAGGCCCATGTCTGTGTGGTTAAACATCAAGCCAGGGGGGCTCTGTCTCAATCCCGTTACGGACCATTGGTCCTCTGAGTTAATCTGTTGCAAAAGCCCGGACCTAAAATGTGTTGTTTCCTTGCCCCTTCACACGCAATCTGATTGCACCGAGCCTAATTCTACCTTGACGCATGAAAAAGCAAGATGACGGAGGAGAGTGTTTCACCATCAGACGATGTCAGTATTATCTGGTATTTATTTTGTCTGTGGGTCTAATAGGCAATTTGTTGTTTTTCTGTATGTGTTATGTCATTATTCATGTTAAAGTAAAAGTTTATTTTTGTGGAATTACTTTAAGTTGACTGTTTTGCATAGTACTTGTACAACCCACCAATCAAATTAGATGAATGATCGAGCAAAGCCACACAAATAACATGTGAAATGTTAAACATGCAAGCCAAGACAGGACACCGAGGTTAATATACAAAATGTGATTATGCCATTTAAAAAAAGGCATTTCATTTTATTCAACATTAACTTCTGGCTACATTGCAGTTTGGAGAACATAATTCTCAATATAAAAGATACTGAAGGAAAATGTAAAGGATGTAAATTGCTCATTTAATTAACAGAGTTTTGTTTGGAACACACTCGAATTTGTCCTGCTTTTTTGTTCCATTTTTTGTTTGATTTTACGTACGTCTGTTAAATTGCTTTTATTGGGTTTAATTTATGATGTAAATATCATTACACGATGACTGTTTGGGCAAGAAGTCAACGAATTATTTATTAAATTGGTAATAATGTCTTTAAAAATCTAAATAAAGTTGATGCATTGGTTTTCTCTTAGCAAGCCACATCTGGAAAAGGAATGCCTTTGGTACTCATAGAATACCGCTTCTGCCGATGAATCATAATAATATTGACAAGCACGTCTTAGGGTACTTAGCAGGGCCCTGTTAAGAAACAACATTGAGCGCCCAGTGAGCCTACCCTGGATGAATAAAGGTTGCCTATTCAATGTGTTAAGCTCATCCTTGGGGTCCTTGTGTCTGCCAAATAAAATAGCTCTATATTCATAATAATTAGAACTAAACTAAAATATAACCATCCATCACACTTGGTGTTTGGCCAGTTTAGTCCAAGCACCTTGACACGGGTTAAAACGGCGTCTAAACTGTAAATTGTGCAAATTGCTGCAACTTACAGGAAGCTGTTTTTGCATTTGACCTTTCACCTTTCACACAGTGGACAGTTTGCATCTCATTTGAGTGAATGCATCAATGACTTCTGCTGTTCTCATAGTGATTCAACCTGCACAGTTAACCACTCTCACACACACACACACACAGCACACACGCACACACGCACGCGCACACACACAACACACACACACAAGCACAAACACACAAACTCAAGCCTTTTAACATATTTTTAGAATGTTAATACAAGTTATTCATAAGTAGTCGGCGCCCCAGTCCTGTCTGTGGTTGGGAGACAGAGAGAGCGGGGGAGAGAGCGGGGGAGAGAGCGGGGGGAGAGAGCAGGCCCAGGACCCTTCATTCAAGGTTGACGTGGATATCTGATGGCCTGCCAAATATCCTGGTTGTTGTCGATGTGGACAGCGGAGCTATTACAACGCACTGTTGTTGACATCGCCAAGTCTCGTATGTGTGTGTGTGTGTGTGTGTGTGTGTGTGTGTGTGTGTGTGTGTGTGTGTGTACGTGACTTGGTTTGTGGAGGACTTTTAATAGGCTAATAACAACCATACAGTATGTTTTTGGAGCCCCCCCCCCCCCCCCCCCCCCCCCAACCCCTAAATGTTGGCCCTCTTTTCCTCTTGCTGCCGGAGGGCATTCACATGTAGAGCTGGCAGGAGCAGCAGCTAAGCGCCGGGCCGACTGCCCAGACGCGCCTGCACACCGTCCACCGCTCACCAAAAAGGAGGCTTGTTTGTTGTGACGGCTGTTGATTATTAATCAAGCAGGAATAACAAAACACTGATCTCTTTGTTCCATTTCTCCCCTCTCTGAAAACATACATGTTGTGAATGATCGACAAGCGGCACTGTGAGCTTAAATGCATGTTTGAATTGGATTTATTTTCATTGGCACACATTCGTGCGTCTGATAGCTGCTGGTGTGGGTTAGCTCAAGCTAGCTAAAGTGAAAATCTAGCTCCACTTGCAACATATTGTTCTATTAGTGGCTCTGCAGGAATCGGTCCACTTGTGCTCTATATCTACACAACCATTTTCCCTTTTCTTGTGTTGTCTGAAATGTGAGTGTACAGAATATATCTGGTTCTCAACATAGTACACTACGTAATACCCACAATGCACCTTCAAAGAAGTCTACAACTGATGCACACTTATGCAGTTATTTATGCAAATAAGCTGTCACAGGGTGACATCTAACACGTGTCAGCTTCCGATATACGTCACGCCAATAGATCTCCAGCTCACTACATGGTGTCCTATGTAGTGCTCACTATATGGGGAATAGGGAAAAAGGGAACAAGTGAGGCAATTCAAACAGAGCCCTAATCTACTCCAGTGTTTCCCAAATGGAGGTGCATGTGCCCCTAGTGGTAATTTGAGGGATTGCAGCGGGTACATGTAATGCATGGTTTTAATATTAGTTATCACCCATTTAAAATAATTCCTCCTTAAGAAAATGAATGGACACCCCTGAATACAATTCAGTAAATCTGAATAGTAACATAGTAACCAGTTTGGGTACATCTTTCCAAAAAGAGCTTACTTGGCTGAAAAAATATCTGGGTGTACATCTCATGTACATGATTATAAATAGTTTAAGAACCACTGGTACTACCATATCATATCATGTTCCGCTAGCTAGCTAGCTCACTAACTAACCACCTCCAGGACGGATGGGTGGGCTTACACCGGAGGGCAGGGCTCTCAGACGAGCACAGAGCCTCCGCTTGAGTGATCTCAGACCCGGGATGAAAGTGCAACAGGGTTGGCCAATTCTATTAACCTTCCATCGAACACAGAGCCACGACCTGAAGGGTCGCAGAACTTGAAGGGAAAACGCAGAACATGTTTTCTGGACTCATCCGTGAACTTTATCACCTGGTAGAACAAAAACAACAAAAACAAGTTTCTACTGAGCTTAATAATCATCTCACTCACACACACACACACACACACACACACACACACACACACACACACACACACACACACACACACACACACACACACACACACACACACACACAAAAGACATAGCATGTTCTGTGTGTGTTGTGGGTGTGTCCACATGCACAGGTGTATTTGTGCACGTGTTCTGTTAATGTGTGTTATGGCTATTTGCTTTTGCTTTTTTTTTTCCTTGGTCCCACGTCACAGCGAGTAGCCGGCCTGTGATTGGTTTCTCGCCTCCATACTACAACAAAACATTCCACCGCCGGTGACAAGCGCTGTTTTCGTCGAGCGGATCAACAACGGGGTCATCCAGAGGTGAAGAAGGCACACTGTACTTTTTCCTTGTGGCGCCGACACGGAGACGTGTCAACCATCAGTGAGCCTGGAGCCATTTAGACGTTTTGATTGAATGAACCGGGATATTGAGGTCAACGTCGTTCGATCTGATTGGCTGAGCCCGAAGACAAGGGGTCAGGGCTGGATGTTGACCCAGCAACAACAAAGACGGAAAAAGGTTTCCTTGAGTTGTGTGTTGAGGAGGGGAAGGGGGGTTGTTGGTGTTTAGAGTGTTAATGCAGTCTTTCCAATCGGCCCATGTAGTACTAATTAGCTTTTGGCTTCCTTTCTTCTCTTGTTTGAAAAGTATACCGTGGATGAGAATGGCATCATTTTTTAAGACACACATTATTCAGACTTCACATGGGATAGAATAAGAAGAGAACACACAACTGTTACTGGTTTATTCTCATGCATGCTGTTTTGTTTCTAGAATAATATGTGTGTAATCGTTTTCGTCGTCCGAATATCTTATCTTGCCTATATATTTATATTTTTATATTTTGACTGTACATTTGTAAATCTGTTAGTTTATTTTTATTATTCTGTTGATTTCTCTATTGTTTTATTGTACTGTATTGCTATGCAACCTGGCACAAGAATTTCCTTCGGGATTAATAAAGTTCTATCTTATCTTATCTTATCTTATCTTTTCTCTCGGTTCCATTATGTGAGATATAGGAGGGGAAATGTTTTGCCAAATTGTGTTTCTGAGTTTCCCCCGGTTTAAATGACAAGGATTTTAAAACTAAACACTCAACACTGTCTTGAACATGTATTCCGTCATGTGCCTCGCGACATATATAATATGACGTATAATAATTATCGTAATTAATGCATACAAGTGCGTTTATTTTAAAGAGTTCATTCATTGGCATATTTGACTGTGTAGCAAATCAAAGTGGCCGATCATGCAGTCCTGATTAAAAGTACCAAACTCAAGGAAACCTTTTTCCGTCTTTGTC